>JAYMSP010001196.1:0-35006 GCA_036897095.1 Plantago elongata
TGTTTTATCAGAAGACTTCCAGCTTCTTTCGACTAGGAGTCCTTGAATGTTGCTGCTTCTTTAGAAGAAAGTATGAATTAACCAATCGACGTGCGTCATCGCACTTTCAGATAGTGGTGATGAAGCATTTGGTTCCGTCACTGCTTCTTCTGGTTGGGGCGAAACATCAGCCGAAGCCTGATTTGTTAATTCGTGGAAAATGCAGTTCAACTTGGGTGTTTTGTTGCGAGCTTATGTGCATACTGGACTATAATGCATATTATGGAAGGGTGGAGTTCGCATCTGAACCATAAAATCATCATCATCAAGATGCTAGAAGGTGGTGTTGTTGCTTGTAATTTTGTTTCGGTGTTTTCTTTGATGTCCTTGTTATTCCCACACCATTTGCCACGGCCGGTGTTCGTTATAACGTCAGTTACTACCACCCTACTTTTGGCCGCGATACTGGTTGTAAGTTTAAGGGCGGCTAGGAAGGCAAATTGACTTTGTTCACTTTCCTAGCTTTTAGCATCAGTCTGGGAAGTTGACTTCCTTCACTTTCCCAACTAAGTAGTACTAGTAGTATTTATCATGTTTTGGAGTGATCTTAGCTAGTTGATGAGTTCCTTAATTAGTAGTGCTTGTGATATATATAATTTTAATTCATGGTGATCAAGTATATGCGATAGATTCTCTCTAAATTTTTAGTAGTTCGACAATAATATACGAATACCTTTTCGATATATTTAATTATATTCATATTCACAAATTTAACTTTTTAATTACATGTTAAAACAAGAAAGCTGAATTAGTGAAAATTCTCAACTGTATTGTTGTTGTCAGGGAAGGTCCACCACCCAGGTTAGCATTTACAATACATTTTACGTCACATTTCTTATGAACCTGGCTGGCACAAACACACACGAGTTTTGTTGCGTTGTAATTTTCAGTACAAAATTTATTAGAGTTGGCATGTACAATCCAATTTTAAAACTCCACGTCAACAATATATACAACTTTAAACTAAAATTCACCAGACAATACAAATTTTAGTAAAATTAAACTGTACATGTTAATATTTACGAACTTTAGACTAAAAATTACAACCCAACCACGCAAATTAGATGCGTGTGTGTCAATCCTATCAATAAATTAGGCTAGTTATTCATTCTCCCCATGAATTAATGTAACTATCTCCACTTTAAGATTATAATTGAGACATGCATAAAGCTAGCTTCGCTGCAAATGCAATCGATTCCACTATATATAGCGGGGAGATTCATTTGCCAGATATGGCAATTGAAATTGGGAAAGGTTGTGCACTGCATACCTTTGGTAAAGTATATGTTTTTATTTCTTTTAAAGAAGTAATGGACTCTTTTAAACGTTACTACCATGAAAAGCCCCGGCCGTCAAAGTCAATATAGCCAACAACTTTAAAGAGTGTTGAAATGGTTATTTTAGCCTTATGTTGAAATTAATATAATGAAGGGGAGAGGAAAAGGAAAAACATCATGAATTTCATCTTCTTGCCCAACATCTACAATACTAAGAAGTTGTTAACAATGGATTCTAAGTTTGTGTGCTTTTCATATGTAATTTAGAATATATCTTTTTTTTTTTTTTTGAAAGAACTAAATAAAGTCTTGATGTAAGCTAAAACAGGGCCAACAAAAGAAAAATCAAAGTTCGACAAATTACGAATTAACTAAAGAGAGACAGTCAGAGTAAGATTGCACTCAGAGGAAAGCCTTGCAAAACTGCCCAATGAACAACCGCCCATATTGTATAAGCTTCATCACATTGCGGAGCAAGTGGTTGAGAGATTACCTCTTTTCGACGCGCAAAAAGACCATCCCACATAACCAATTTCCACTCGGTTGCCATCCGTAGCAAATGCCGCATCAATGTTAATGCGAACATACCCATCCTCTAACAAACCTGTCGTAGAATCCACTAGGTCTGGTTGCCGGCAGTCCTCCACCCCTCCGTGTTACCTAGAATATATCTTAGGGGGTTTGCACATAATTAAAAAGTGAAGGGTTAATCAAATTGAAGAGGAATTCAAGGTTTTAAATATCGGTATGAATTCATTTAAGGTCTAAAAGGTAATTAGACAGTGGTTCAAAGTCAAAATCGAGACATGTAAGGACCAATTCGTAATTATAAAAGTTATTAAGCAAAAGTAGTCTGGTTTAATTAATTTTGGAACACGAACATGTTTTCTTTGAGAGTTTAGCTAGGGGTAACCTCAATAATTAATCAAAATGACATGTTATAATAGGGGGTTTTGCGTCATTTGCTTTAGGACTACGCGTACTAGCAAGTATTGGGGACTCAGTTACATATTATTTAATACTCCATTCTTTTTAAAAGTTTAGTTTTACTATTTATCGGTCAATTATATTCGATTTTAATTATAAATTAATTTTAAACGATAAAGAAATCATTTAATAAAATTATAAAATTAAAACTTATTAAAAGAACCGAGGGAATAAAAGTTTAGGGATGAATTATAAGAAGTAAAAGTTTAGGGCTTCACTGATGAAAATATCCTTAATTTCAAGTTACTTGCATACCAAATTTCCTGCACGTTGGTTCAAGACAAAATTAATTAAGGGCCAAAAGTAAGCGATGCGTGATCTAACCTAACTAGTGATACTTGATTTGGTCGATTATAATTAATGTGGAATAACATATTATTATATACGAAATAAATTAATTGATTACGTACTGACGTACATCGTATCCTGAATTATTGATCTTTCATTTGGTCGGCCTATTATCAACTTTTCTCACACCCTCCTAAACTTAATTTGACTTATTAAAATAATACTAACAACAACAAATAATAATTAAACAATGTTAATTAATTTGTGAGGACGTTATTGACTGCCATGCAAAGTTCTTAATTAGCATTCGAAGAATTTACGTAAATTTGATATATTTTTATTTGAATGACAAGACCGTGAGTCGGTTTGAGGGAGTGTTTTGATTGTTAAATGCAGATGGGTTCCATCCATGAATACTTTTGGACATTAATTTGCTTGGGTTCGTTTCTTTAATTAGGTAGTCAGCGGTGAAGTATTCCATATTAATTTATGGAATAATTAATTTAAAATAAACTCTTCAAAATTTAAAAAATTCTGAGAGTCATATACAAAACGATTCAGTCGCACAATTACTATATAATAATACATAATTTGAAATACACAAAAAATTACAATTTACACACAACGTTACACACTTACAAAACTAAATTGCAGGATTCTCGAGACTCTCATAAAAATTTAAATTTTTACGAGTTTTTGTATTAATTTAATTAAGTTTTAATGTATTAATATAACCAATATGCAATTATATTGCATGTTAATAAAAATGTTTATATGATTAATGAAATGAGTTTTTAAAACTTCAATGTAATATATGTATTTTGATTAATAATATAGGTTCATCTATAGATAAATTATGTAGATTACATCTCTCATGAGACTTGTTTTAAATATATATACTAATATATATATACAAATGATTTTAAGTACTCCTTTGTGGATTTGGTTTCTGGCTTCAGCCGTGACCCCTCACCCTCGGTTAAACTTCGGGCTAGACATACTAGATGATGGTGGTGAAGTGTAACTTCCCAGAATTTGAAGTCAAGTTCAAAGAGTTTAAAAGAATTTAGAATGCTACTTTATCAACAAGGTGCACCTTTATTTTCGATAATCCACCTAGGAAACTATCTTAAAAGATAAGTGTGTTTGTTTCAGAGCAATCATAGGATACATGATCAACTGGGAAGTCTCATGGTTGGCACACGAGTCAAGATAAAGTGCATTAGAAATGACTTGTGTTGATACAATTGATCCAACATATCAAAAGAAAACTGTCTATGAGTAAACGTACCGGCCTAAAAGATCGGTGCTAGGACCATTAATGGTCCAGGTCGTTAAACCAAGATTACAACTATGAATCTTTACTTTGAACATTGAGAGGTTACCATGTAATTATGGATGGTTGTGGCCTATGATTTTATCTTAAATTACTTGCCACTTCCTCTTTTCATGTGCATAAGGTGAAGGGATAAATTTAGTATGGCTGTCGGATTAGTTGATGACGAATTTGATTGAATGTTCCGAGCTTCAAGGGTTGAATTACAAGAAGAGCAAATTGAATTTGAAATAGTACTTGCATCTTTTTAGTTTCCGAAAAGTTAGTTAGCTAATATGTCTAAGTAACAATTAAATGAAACTAAGTACTAATTAATCTATTAGGAGGAGTTATTATACCCACTCTTCCATTATAAATAGCTCGTATATGTTGTATGTATACTTAATAAGGTGCATAAAAGATATTTTATAATTAGTAAATCGTCGTGAAGAAAGATGATACTTACATCACTTGTGAATATCTAATTTTAAAATTGAAAAGGTGAAGAATTAGCAGAAAGATGGTGAAGTGATATGAAGTGATGTATAGTGGTGCAGAGTTAGAGTCGATAGTTGACTGGTTTGGAAATCTTGGAGAAGTTCTAATGCTATTTGTAAAACTGAGTATGACTTATGCTCTTGTAATTTGCTACTTTTGAGTACTATATTTTTAACGTAGAAGAACACTTGAGTAAAAAGGAAATTTGTGCATATTATCCAGGGATGTTTGCGTAATTAATCCATGTAAAAAGAATCTCGTAAACTAACCAAACTTGTGGCAGGTAGAAGGCCACATCACTCATGCTCTGTTTGTGTGTCATCATAGTATTATTATAAACATAATAACGACATAATCTGCTGTCATTATAAATAATACTCACCATTCAACTCAATTGATCTAGAAAATAATATTTCTACAAGACTAGGTAATAGAAATTAAGACAGTCGGCCGGGGAGATATGGCAATTGGAGAAAAATGGGAACTGCAGGGCTCCTCCTTAAACACCAAAATGCCGACTCATGATGCTCAATTACACACCACTAATAATAGTCGTTTTGAAAATCAAAATGGATTAATCAAAAGGTGAATACTCCTTTTTTATCTTTTTCTAATCTCGTAATTACTTCTATATCTATTTAAATACTAATTAAAACTAAAGTTTGATATTTCGTATAGGTCACTATCAGACGGAGAGTTGGAGACTAATCATCAAAGGTTGAGAACGAATGTGAGTGAGAATGAAGCAACAACTCGTACACATAATCTAATAAGGGGATCGACTAGTGATGACAACGATAGTGAAATTACTCTCGTTCATGATCATACTATAGACATTCCCCCACCTGCAGCAACATCCAGGTCAATTCGATCACTAATGCATCATGCATGTTTACATATATAATTCCATGCAAGTTAATTAATTGAATGGATTAATTGCTATATACGGCATGCCAACTTGATTAATGCATACTTCTACTCCATGATACAAAAAGATGTCGAACGGGATTCTTACATCCCATGCAATAATTCTTTATTTGAAGTGAGACTGTGAATACTAAACCCAAATTCATTTTTTATTGCAGGTTTGTTAGTAGAAGAAACACAGTTGTGATGAAATATTTGGTTCCGACACTGCTGCTTCTTGTCGGGATAAAATATCAGGTTTCGCCTGATTTCTTATTCCTTACAAATGCCGTTCAGATTGGATGTTTGGTGGGAAGCTTATGTATGTATTGGCCAATAGTACAGATTATGGAGAAGTGGAGTCACTCGAGACCTCAACTAATGGGCATTCTCAACTGCATTGTTGTCGCTTGCAAAGTCCTTTCTGTGTTTTCCTTGATGTCATTATTATTTCCCCGGCATTTGCCATTGCCGGTGTTTACAACATCTGTTTTTTGGGGGTTTCTCTTGAGCGTTATAATGGTGGTATGGTACCTAGTTGGTTCAGAATAGATGCACGGAGCTAAGATTGTAAAAGAAGGCCTTTAATTATATATCCATCAACCGTTAGTTGTATTCAAATAAGTTAAGTAGATTGATATGATTAACAAACTGATTGACTTTACGATGAAACCCTGCATTTTGGTCCATCACGTTGGCGGATACAAATTCGATTAAGATAGAAATTAGGTCTCCTTTATTAATATACAATGTCTTTGAGTGATCCTTGAGAATTAGGTCAAGGATCGGATCAATAAGAAATAGTTATAGAAACTAAAAATTAAAAATCACGAAAAACTGGTCTTAATGAAAAATAATAATTTTAATTAAATTTAAAAATTAATTATTTGACAATGTATATCGTAGTAACATAAATTGTACATAGATCACGAATGGACGGAACTCGAAACCTAAACCAACGAACTAGGTTCATAGGTTCTTAGCGCGCTACGATGCCGTATTCCACGAGTAACTTTTGGGGGTTTATCAATTTGAGTACTGAAAACCTAGAAACGAGCTTAATTTCGATCGACAATGGCTTGGAGGCAATTTCTATGGAAGAACACAAACCTTTTCTCAAACTCATCCCTACCGCTGTCTGCAAATTTCTCCTCCAAATTCGGCCCTTACATTGGTGAACACATTTGCTCTACATTTTCTTTGTATGCGTTTGATTTTGTTTGTGCTGTAATTGTTTAATTTGAAATTGCAGAGAATGCCGGGATCCCTGAGTTCCTGAATGGAATTGGGAAAGGAGTAGAGAATCATATAGAGAAGCTCCAGGCTGAGATTGGCGATTTTCAGAAGCTTCTCGACATTCGAACATTTAAGCTCAAGAAACTCGGCATTCCCTGCAAAGATGTAAGATGCTATAATATTAGAGGACTCGTACTGCTTTCTTCTTCTTATGTGGTTGATTTCGATTATTGAGATAATAAGCTGCGATGCATTTCATTGATATTTTGTGCTAACCAGGATTATCAGTTGAGTAAGATAATAAATCTGTTTTTTGGGTTCGTGGTACATCTATGAGTTACTTGTGCGTTGAGGATTGGTTTGGATTGTATTGGTATGGTAAATTGGTAATGCCCTGAACTCGGTGTAGAAAGAATGAGTTGACAAAGGTTTCGTAGAGCAACATGATTAGAGGATTGTGCGGTAGAGTTTTTATACATGTTATTGAAATTCATTCAATATTTATGTGACATTGAATATATATAAAAGTAATCTGGATGAGAGGTTCAGTTCTACTAGGGGTTAGTAGGCATGAATTTGTTCTTCCAGTTAACCTATGGTGATACTTCAGTTGATTAGAGTTTAGTATCACCTATTTCCTGAAGCATTCACCTACGCTGTAATGGCACCTTATTAGGATAATGCTCTTTTCAATTGCTAGCAGTAGCACACAGTGCTATTGCAAGTAATTTTGCTATGCGCTCTTGTGAGATTACTTCATGGAGGATGATGTTCTCTTAGAATACACTTTCAGTTAACATTTCAAGGCTTGATATTCCAGACTGGTTCCTTTTTCTTGTAGCAATCTTCATTAGTTTTCACTCATTATCTGTTCTTGTTTTATTTTAAGGTGCACTCCGAGCAACATAACACACAGAAAAAAATGGCATCTCACCTACTAATCTATCGTTTATTTGATACTCACCTATCCAACACTTAAATTTTGTGTTTCTCCACCAGGCGCAGCTTTTGAGATAACCCCACATTATGACCAAAGTCGATTTGATATAAAAATGTTATGCAAAACTTACAGATATAGGTAGTGTTTTCTAAATAAATTCCGTGGATTATAAACGGTCTATAAATTGGTTGCACAATGCTTTTTTTCTATAACATAATAAGTGAGTTTTTCTGTTAATTGCACTGTCTAGGTAGGGTAGATAAATATACGCGACTGATGTTGATGGATGGGATTCACTTATTAATGAGGACAGGGCTTGCCTTTTCCAACCCAAGTCAGATTATGCTGTAATTACTGTTATGCATAATCTTCAGTTTCCTAGTTTTCTGCTTTCTTGTAAGATCTTTTTCTATGATCACCTTGTGGACAAGATATGAAATTATAGAAATGCTTCTGAATGACTTGGCGGAGGAAAACTAGTTTATTCTTATCATGGACTTTTTCATACTTGCCAATTGTGTGTTGGATCCCTGACAGTGTGCACCAGGTGAATTTTATGCCGCCTTAATCTAGCAGTGAATGGTTAATGTGATTTTTGTATCTTGCAGAGGAAGCTGATACTGAGGTATACCAACCAATATAAGCTTGGGCTCTGGAGGCCAAAGGTTAAGCCTGTGAAGAAATCATAATTAGCTTGGACGATTCAGTTTGATCTTTCTTTGCAAGTCGTTTCAGGAATTTTATGAAATGTAAGACTTCAAAACTTGTATTCGTCTCTCTACCGTCGATTAAACTGAAAAATGAAGTTAGACTAGCAGTTTGAATATGCATTTGATGAAGACTGCACTTCATGATTTTGATCAAATGTAGGTGCGCTCGTCTAGTTATGATCATGTATGTATACTTCTGATAAATGCGCATGACTTGATATATGAAATTTAGAGTGCCATGGTCCCTTTCGATTTATGTTTAAAGGTTATCTTCTTTATGTTAAGGGATCGTAGCTAGTTGTTTCTTGCCTCTTTTGTATCAACAATACATTAGTCATCTCATTACGAATATGGTATACGTGAAAACAGTCAACTTTTCATGTTTTATGATCTTGTCAGCTGTTTTTAATAACTGTAACTAAGTTTTGCATCATCACTAGGCTGAGAATTGTTTTGGGAATGGCCCAAATTGAGTCATTACAAGAAGGCCCATCTTTGGGGCAAGCCTAGTAAAGATGGCTTTGTTGTAACATTCCTATTACCCACTTGAATAGACAAGATTTTATCCAGCTCTTCAGAATACATACAGAACAAGCAGTTTCAGCTAGGAACAGTTCCCTGTGCTATACAGTGCGCTGCTTGTAGAGTGGTCTATTTCCCAACATGATTAGTGAAAATCTCTACATAAGATTCCACTATCCTTTACCTTTATGGTCCACTTCTCTGATTTCTGATCTACCGACCATGTACGTGTTCCGAATTCCATTATCTTGAATAGTTTTTGGATTTGGAAAAATGCACTGCTTCTCATATTCCATACCATAAATTTGATCTTACACTATGTAGTTGATCTGCACCAGGGAACAGTAGTTATAACTTATAAAATAATTTTGTTGGGATTTGAAATGGAGGTGATGATGTTTGCAACTTTGGTTAGTGATAGGGGAGAATGTTGGAGAAGTTTTTTCTCATGTTGGTTCTAAGACATGGCTGTAATATGACCTTGGATTCCTTAATATTTCCATGCAAGTGTCTGGTCATGGGGTCGATGGTATGGGGTTCGAACGATATTCAAGATTTCTAAATGGGGATTTGTGAAGCCATGGGTCAAAATGTTGTCAATTGCAACATTTTCTTGAGGGATTATTAAAAGTTGACCAGAAAAAGAAAAGGTCCATTTGTAGTAAATACTGGGTAAGATCTTTTGTACTATGGAGGCATCTTAGGCATTAATAATTTCAGGTATGAAAATGACACGACTAGAACACGAGTTAACTTGGCTGCTACAGTAACAGTAGTAGTAGTAGTACTACTCAGGAGAAAACATAAAAGGAAATAATATACGGGTGGCCTGGCTTAATTAAATTCTCACATGGATGCATGTGGAATTGTTGGCTTTAACTTCATTCATCAAACAAACAAAATACGAATGAGTATCATTTCTGCTTTCTGTAGGCCCTAAACATGCATACAATACTGTAGTAACATGAATCAATAAATGAATGTGCTTTATAACAAAACTAGTGGCTTTCAAGTTTCAAACCAAGCTAAAGTTACTCCTGCATTCCCTTTTCAGCACCAAAATGTAGCCTACTTTTTTAACTACACAAGTATTGCCCTGTCATGCATATATAGCACTCGAATACGGGTTCTAAACCCCTGCATCCCGTTGTGTCATTTATCGGCTCAACTTTGCATCAGGCAAAGTGGACAATGGTCTAAACCCTGCATCCTGTTGTGTCATTTAAAAAAATATTAGCATGAATCATCGTATTAGTAGAGTTTAAAAGAGCCATAGTGGAAGGTTGGATGGTCTAATTGTGAGGAGTCATGTGTGGCTAGTAATAGAAAAATGTGCGAGCACTGTCCAAAATCCATATACATACTGTACATATATATATTTGGTCTGTCTTAGAACTATGGAGTGGTAAAGTAAGGGCACAGGAAAGTGAACGTGTAGCTTCCTGGACCATGGGAATAAAGGACACATTTAATTTTATGCTACTACTATTATCATACTTTTAATTAGTTGGACAAGGAAAAAAACACACAATATTTTGTTGCATTCCACTAAATTTGAATTGTACAAGTATAGCAGTGTCGTGTAGAGAAAAGTAGTGTGGGATGAAAAGTGGGATTTTTGTATGTTCATTTGTGGTGGAGCATTTGATTTGACTTGCCAAGATACTCCTCCCATCTCTATCCGCTTCAAGAAACTTTATATAAACATTGTGAAAATTACATTTAGTAAAATTCGCAATCTGTGTAAACGTAATATTGCTGAGTGTAGGAAAGCTTGGTTTATGAAGTTTTGTGGGATAAATATGAGTTATAATTGTATGAAGTTATGTAGAGTGAGTAAGTAGAGTTTCGAGTTTTTTTTTAAACGGTTAAAAGGTAACTCGAACACCCGACGTATTGATTGGAGGTAAAGTGTTTTATCAACGGAGTTGCACTTCGTTGTCTAGAGTTCGGAGTAAAGAGATGTTTTTAGCACCTTCTCACTGGGATTAACCACACTTCTTTGTCAATACAGCTGCAATGCGCTGCCTTGTTAATCGATTTGGCCTTTTGAAGAAGTAAACTTGTCTTTATAATGTTTTGTCCTCTTTCCATACTTGCCATTCTTAAACTAAACAATGGATTAGATATCATATCTAGAGTTATTATTGTAAGTTGTTCGAATGTCACTTAGTGCAATCTTAATATAAAGTTGGAGAACAGAACAAAATGTAATAATCATTGCTTACTAAATGGCTACTCTACTACATGATGTAGTAGATCGTCAAAAGAGGGATAATGTAATCTAAAGATCATATTCAATGATTCTGTTTTGGCGCGATTGTATCAGTTAGTTAATTATGAATGTTATAGTTCGGTGATTAACTAGTACATTTTTATAAGAATAACTTTTAAGTAGTGTAATATTTGTATGGTAAAATGAGATGATAAAGTGACAAAGTCTCGTGAATAATGAGATGTTAATCTTGCTACGATAAGGATTGAGAACGTTTCGGAAACCAAAATTGATAAGCAAAAGTGGTCCATTGATGTAAGGTTTGTTCGCCATCATCAGCTCAAACACTCTAGCGTGATACTGATGTTACTAACCCAATGTATCGAACAGTTTAGCACACGCGTTTAGTCCTGGCTCCATGAAAGTGCCACTTAAGAAAACGCCGTTTTTTTTTACCTCAAGGAATCTTTCAAATAGTCGCTATTGTTTGTCACCAGTGAAAAACACTGGTCAAGCTATTTCTGTAACGAATTGATGTTACCATTGTTGTGGCCTATGGCATATGCTTTATATAATGCCATTTAGATTCTAAAAATCAAATTGTCAACACATATTTTGACCAAGTTTTAGACATGAAACGCCCAAGAATATGGAATGAGAATATATATGTGTGTGTGTAACCACTCTCGTGCACTGAGACGTAAGTATTACTCGAGCTAGTGAGATTATTAATGACTGCATTATATAAATCTCGATGGCATGGTATTGCATGTCTTATGTAGGAACCTCGAGTAATTATTTTCATACATATTGTGTGTTGACTTTATATAACCTGTAGTGTTCTTGATGTTAAACGATGTGAAATGATTGGTAATACAATTTACTTTTCAGGTGGTTGATGTTTTCGTTTTTATCATTCATGCAGTTTAGATCCTGAAATCTCGAGCGATCAAGGTTATAATACTATATGGGTCACCATTCGCCTATTTGAGCCAATTGAATCATAACTTACTTCTCAATACAATTTTGAAGTTCAACGTTTATAAGTTAAAAACTTCTTAAAAATCATTTATGTTATATACACAATAACATTCCGGTATTAATGGAAAATGCGGTAACCACAGAAGATGGTGTCTAATAGAAAAGGTAAATTAAAGCACATCCCAATCTGGACATGATTACCAGAAAGAGGGAGAGGGATGTGTTGATGAATGTTTGTTCACATGCTGCATGTGCTATAATAATTATTACTGGGTGGGCCTTTACGCACATGCATTCGCCTGCCTGGTTGCCTCTAAAGTTTGCCTCTTTTCCTTAATTCTGTTTCGCCACCTTTCATTTCAAACTTGTGGGACTTAATCCCCCCACTAAACCTCTTCATTATAAACACATATACTTATCAACTCAGTCGGTATCGTGTTATACATGATCCTGATACACTCACCAATTACATCGTTCGCATATGATATGAATTTTACTCCCAATCTTGATGTTTATATGGGCTAGAGTTTGATGTCTCTAAGTCTAACAGTCTTATTTAAGTATAAATAATTGCAATTGGAGGTAGGGAAACAATGATAGGAACAAATAAGGATGATGGTGTATTGGCTGTTAGTTAACTGTCTAACCTCCCATGCATCATCCAGCATATGGTGTGGTACTGAGAACAGGATGGCACAAGTGGATGCTGAAAAGCTCAGTCAATTTGTCTCAGGAGATAGATAGATAGATAGATATGTAGATGATGAACTACTACAACGTACCTTGAGAACATGAATTCATCATTTTAAACCATAATAGCAAAATTATAAATTAATCTGGATCCACTGTCCATGTATCATCATCATATATTCAAACTCCAATTCATACCCCAACTGAATGGCACATTTGCCAATTCTGGTCATGAGCTCATCACGAATCATCACAAATAATTTCGTTTTACGCAACACTTTAAAGAAATAAAACGGATACAACCACTTAAAAAAACCCACCCACTAGCTATACATTTTACAGTGGGATTGGATTGGATTGGATTGGATTTGAGCATCAAACTTCAAATATGTGGGACTGAATTTGGAACTATGTGCCTTACCGTTTTTCCTTCAAACATTACGGTTCAAATTTCAATCTTGTTCCAACTAGATCTCTTATGGAGCATAACAGATTGTATAAATATCTACTAAGATCACATAGTATATTCTTTTTCATTTAACATACAACTAAGTAAATTTTAAAATATAATTTATGTCGTCATTAATTTTAATTAACATACATAAATTCATTTTCTCATAATCAATTACGCCTCTTACATCCCTACACAAAATATGTCTGGTAGAACGAACAAAATATAAATGATAGCTTATATGATAACGAGAATGATCACTTATATAATGACTGACAATAGTATCAAAAAGCTAATTCATTATAATAGTGTTTAAAAAATGTTGTGACGACATTTATTACAATTTACTAAACAACTTATTATAGTCAAACCGTTATTTTTTATATATACATATAAAATGAATTTTTAAAAAAAAATTCCCCCCGCCCCCCTATATTATAGAAGTGTATTCCAACCATGCAAGTTTCCTCGCAAATTATAAAGAAAATCTCACAAGGCCCAGAATAAATTTATGCAGAACATGGCCATATATAAATAAAACCATAATCATAACATTTGGTGGAGTCAAGCTAACACCAACCAACATGTGCATTGGCATATTCAATTCAAGATTCATCCTAACAATCAATGAACTAATGAATTAATCAAATAATTAAAAAATAAAAAATTGCAACATTTAACCAAGAATTGCACGCCAATAAGATGATAACCAACCAACCTTGTGAATTATTAACATAAAAATATTTATATATATTTTTAATTAAATAATAATAATGTAACCAAAAATAATATAACACAAATTAAATAAGAAAAATCGAAATTGATTAATACACCTAATTAAGAAGAACTAGACGATTGATGATTAACGGTATCAACAGAACCGTTTAACAAACTGGTGAGAAAAGTCATAGCTTTGACTTGCATTTCCAACGCCGCAATGTAGTCACTGGTCTCTTCTAGAAGATTCGGCAACGACACCTTTCTACAACCTGGCACCAACCGGCTCAGCACCTTCACCTTCTTCTGAACCGGTGGCAGTTTCTTTCGTACAACCGCCCGCTTCTCACCCGCACCCGGCCTAGCCGCCTTTTTATGCTTCCGGTTTATCTGCGCCAGCCGCAGGCTCAACCGCCCGGTCAGTATGGCCCTGCTCCATCTGGTCCTACCCTTCGCTGACGTGGCCAGCACTTTATCGGCGGCGTCTCTGACGGCGCGTCCGGTGGCGCGTGGCGTCTCCGGGCGGCGGAGATGGATCAGCGCGTCGACGAGCTTGGAGGAGTAGATCTGTTGCTCGGTTTCGGATTTCCATTTGGGCTGGGACGAGTCCGGGCTTTGCGCTGGGCTGAGTTTTCTTCTTTTTTTTCTTGAGAAATTGGAACTTGTTTCTGGATTGCTATTTATTACTACTTGATTTGATGATGGCTCAGACATTGTTGAATGAATGAATATTTTGCAAATGCAAATTGCAAAGTTATGAATGGAACGGAGGGAGTTCGAAGAGTTTTTGATAGGAATGGTGGGGAGAAGTGGGATTTGGGGAGGAGGGGATTAATGAGATATGGGAAGGGATTATGGGGTTTTATGGAGAGAAATGGGGGTGTGGAATGTGAGTGGACAAAGAGTGGTTGGGTTGTGTTAATGTGGGGTATGTAATGGAAACGACAACGTTTAAAACTGTTCATTCCAATTTGAGTTTCTTCTCATTGCATAAGATGAAAGAAAAGATAAAATAAGAGGGACACTGTTTGGTTCAGTTTTGCCTAAATGTTTTTGTGTGTCGAGTAGCATGGCATGGCGTGGTGAATTTCTGTTTTCTGTTTCTTCTTCCTTTTCTGCATCTTCGTCTTCTACCTATGGACGTATGCTACACGTAGAGCTTGCTAGCTACCTACCTTCATGGCAACAAACTTGCATATGGTTCACACCATGTTAATAAACAATGAACGACTCCTGATTTTGTTACTATATATGTTTGACATTTATTTTTATTTTTACCGAGTGGTGAGAAATTATAGGGTAAATTCATGATGTCTTCATAATCGATTCTAAGAAACTATATAATCGATTTTACGAAACTATATTATGTGTTAGTAAAATTATTGGTTTCAATCAATGGGTAGATGTTTTAAAACTCTCTTACTTGCCACCTCTACTGATGAAGGTGAAAATAGGCTAGTGTAATTTAATGTCTTATAAAGGTAATTTACTAGGCATAATGTGACTAATGTGAGCGTATTCTCAAGTGGTTATAGTATTATTCATAAAGTAAATTTGTTTTTGTTAAAGAAGTCGATTTTTTACTTAACAACTAATTGAATATACTTCTCAAATATATAGATGAACAAAATATACTTATTGGTTCTTACATATTCTTCAAGAAAAATGATATTTATAACAGAGCATAAGGGGACCAGCCTCAGCAGATTCGAGGAGGCCTGGTTTCCTCCTAGTGACTGACACGTGCAGTGTGTTGATATTGGTAGGTGTATGGGGATTGATATAGAGCCATAGGAGGTCGGCCCTCATAGCTATTCGGGCATTTGCCTCCAAATATATTGTCATATTCTGAGCCTTATAAATGATAATGTTATGTGTCGAAAAAGATGAGTTAGTCGGGCACATGTCATGGGAACGAGACTAATGGGTCGGCCAGTGTGCCCATAATTATACGTACTAGCATGTTCGGAGTATCAGAGAAGATAAGTGTCCATATCGAACCGAAGAAGCTAGTCAGTTGGATCAACTTTAATGAGAGTAATACTAGGTTGGATGTATTCGTACTTCCATTCCGTATTAATAAAAGAAAATCGCGACATTCGAAAACAATAAATATGAGAAAGGAGTAGACGACAACAAAGAAAAGCAAAAGAGGAGGGGTTGAGTCCGGGTCCAGTTGAGAATGGGTCCGGTGGGAATTTTGTTGGTTAATGATAATCACATCACAATGATTAGTGGTTGATGCTGGTGCACACATGGAAAGAGAGGAAAGGGGAAAACCAACAAGAAAGGGAAAATGCTGGTTACTCCAACAGATGCAAGAAGAAGAGATTATGCATGTGGTTCTTCTTCTTATGCCACTTTCTTTCTTTCTTTCTCTTTTCTGGCGGTGTTTCCTTCTTAATTTTGCTTCACTTGCTAATACCTTACGTGGACTCCTTTCATCCACATTGCACCTCAACTAAGAAACATCTATCATTTTATTCTCCTCTCTATTATTATTCTTGCTTTTATTCCTTTTCGTCGATTGGATAATTCTACTACTATACATACTAATTACTTTTACGAAAACTTATAAAAGTTTAAAGTTTCGTGAAAGTTTAAAATTTTGTGAGAGTTTTGAAGAGTCATGTAATATTGTATATTAATTGTGCGGTATTGTGTATACTTATTAATATCATCAATTTCTAATATTTTCAGAGATAGAATCCTATATAGATTAATACCTGGGCTTGGTACTGCGGAATCATGTTATACGTTTGTGTACACGAACTATACGTATATCGTTCTTGAATCAGATTATATTAATTAAAGAGTACTGATCAAACGATGTTTTTGAACAGTACAATTTACATTCTAGAGTCTAACACCACAGTTTGGTTCAGTTTCCTATTCCGTTTGGTGAGGTATATCAAACCCACTCTGGATACGTGTACGACAGACAGACTACTTTGTGGCGGGTGTGGGTTATGGTAAAAAAATGATCGTGTATTTAGATTTGTGAAGCTGGTTAGCTTAATATCAAGGAGGTAATGAAGCACATGTGTACTGGATACACTATTACTGAGGATTACTAAAGCGTGTGGTGTTAGAGTGTAGCGGAAACACTTGAGAAAACACTGAAGACACAAGACAAGTAACTTCAGGGATTCGTTGAGATCAGTTGATGGAATCATTTGATTGAGGTTAAGGTGGAGATTGTGGGAATGTTAACTCAACAATGAAATTGATCGTTGAACGGCTCAAATTAAATATGGAATCAACGGTGGTGATCAAATTCAGGATATGGAAATTTGGAGAAGTAGTTAGGAATTTAACTAATTCAGTTTTCTGGTTCTAGAAGGAGTTCTAGTGGTATCCTGATACAAGAAAAATTAGCAATTGATTTTCTTGTTCTAATATGATTTGGTAGTTAAGTTCTCTATATATAATTCAGGGAGCTTGTTTTATAGATCAGATCAGAACCTTCATTCAACATCATAGAGAGTTAGGGATCATACTTCGAAAAATAGCATATTAGGTTGATCTTATCTTTTATGTGGGATTATTCGTGTTACGTCGTATATGTGTAACCTAAGTATCAATAAATGTTGAAGATTGGTCTCCGTGGACATAGACAATTGTCGAATCACGTTAAATCTTATATCTCTGACTTTTAAATTTTAATTCATTTATTCGACTATTACTTTCTGTCATTGTTGCATAATCTTCATTGCATGAATTTAACAAGACTCATAAAACTTGAAAGTGCTTATGTATAGTGGGTGTCCATATCCTACGCATTGAGAACACTAATTCGTTCACAACTATTGGTGTGTAGTACATTTTAGTGTATAAATATCTTTTCCTTAGTTATGTTTATTACTTTAGTTTTTGTAAAGTTGATATTTATCTAACTTATATAATTATTTATAACAATCAATCACAATCTAGGGGCTGATTGGAGTAGCATCCAAATGTCCGTTTGGATGTTACTCGGAAATTTTATGTTTGTTATGACATTTAAATGCCGAAGATCAAAATGCCTCTACAATAGCAATATTTTTCTCTACCTATATAACAATATATAATACTCTATCCAATTACAATTCTATACCAAACACAATTTTAACAATTTCACTACAATTTCGATCACTATTCAGACATTTAAATCGGGGCATTTAAGTCGTATGCCAATCAGCCCCTAAATCTTTTCTTAATTTGAGTATGTTTATTACTTTAGTTTTGAAAACCAAGGTTTATGATCATTTGTAACTAGCAAGTTGTATAGTTTACAATACATTAATGAGACATAAGGTTTGCAAAAACAATGTACTATAGAAGATCTAAGGAAGTGAAACAATGAGAAATATGATCATGGATTGGTAGTATTGGCATTTGGCAGGATGTGAATTGGACAACCCCAGAACGTGATTTTGCCATCAATTCATGGCCACAGTCATGCAGGCAGCATTGTTAACCAATGATTAACCTAAAATAGGTTGACAGATGGTATGGGTTTAGCCTAAATGATGGAGCAACACATTCTTACCTACATTAATTTATCATTATTCTCACTAATGCTCTTCTTTAAATATCATTATTTGCCTAATTTTACAGCTATCAATCACATGCACTCTGCTCTTCATCATATCACCGGGACCCCTTAATTTAACTATTCTTTCGTTTATACTATATGCATTCACTATTTCAAAATCAAATTGTTAGAACATAAAATAACATCAAAATCAAGAAAATTAAAGCAATTATTTAACATGAAGGCTTTAAGGGGGTAAATGATGAGAGGTGGTTCTTATTTCATGGGTTTGAGTCTGATTTGCTTTCGAACTTAAACATAATGAAAATAATATAGATCGAACCGTAAAGGTGTAAGTAAAGGTGTAATGATCCCGACCTCCTTTGATACGATACATAATCTTTCGAACTTGTTATTGAAGTGATATATATACCAACCCAGGTTAAAGATGAGAAATAAAAGAAGCGTTAATGTTAGAAAACATGAAGGTGTACGTATGGGATGTACACGGGCAGGTGGATACATGGGGATCCGAAACATTGATTACGAGTAACAAATCAATCCATTTTCTGGGGGCAATTTATCAAGGGACATCAAATCTTCCCAGATTTCTCATGTCTCCGCCAACTACAGTACTAAATATTACTACTAGTACTAATGTACTATCATTCGCGATAAAAACAAGAGGTTCAATTCAAAAAAAAACAACCACCACTTTATGGCAAGTATACTCACCTAGAATCTAAAAATCATGCATATACACATTCACATATGAATACGTTAAAATTTAAATTATACATTAAAAATACATTTTTATTTTACATATAATTTTATATATATTAAAACATTCTATAATTTTTTTTATATATATTGTATCATTAATTTTTGTCAATTAATGTCTCATAGGCCTACAAGTAACATAATAAATTAAAACCCATTAAGATTAAAACAGGTGGTACAAAATTTAACAGCAAACTTTTTCTCTTCATCGTGAACACACATCAAAACCAAATATGAAACATCTAGCATATAATCGCGAAGACAAATATTCAAACAACACGAATCTCTACGATATAGAGAAGCTTAATTTCTGGCAACACATGTTACCTGAAGAACTCCAGGAATTCAGGTAAGTTTGGGACTGCAATTCGAATTGGGGAACATAAAAATATGTATTTCAGATGTATTTGGACGTCTGCGTATTAAATACGTATTTCAGAAAATAACTCCACCCTCCAAATGTATTCATGCTACCTAGCTTAGAATATTTAAACTCTAATACTCAAATTACACTCTAGCAAGTTCTCGTATAGGAATAATACGTTCCATATGCATGTGTACTTATGTCTTACAAACTTTCGTATTATCTTAATTTGTAATCCAACTGATCCTTTCATAATACGTTCCATATGCATGTGTACTCATGTCTTACAAATTTTCGTATTATCTTAATCTGTAATCCAACTTGATCCTTTCAGGTTCATCAATTTAAAAATATCTTAACGAATCTCACCCCTTCTTTAAGTTGAATTTCGAGTTCACCATAAGAAAATCCGTTTATGCTTGTTTACAAGTTGTTCAACGTTCATGCTTCAAGGGATTCTGTTCAATGACAATGAATATCATGGAGTCCTTTGGAGGACACATGTTCTTTATGTTTTTTTTCTTCTTTCAAAGATGCCAAATGAACATTCTTCCCCCCTCTATCTTCAGTACAAATGAACATTCTCTTGCAACATTAAAAAAAAGGGTATTACTTGCATTATCCTTAAGAAAAATGATTTTGATTATCTTATACACCAAGATAACACATACATAATTAATTAAGTAGGCTTAGAAACGAATTTACTAGCGTTATTAGCATCCTTTTTAGGGACACAATAATTGATTTTCCGGTCCGTTAATGAGCATCATTAGTTAGCTGTCCCTTTCGTGTCAAAGCCTTGCAGCTTAAGACAACAGCTATCAATCCAACAATTAACAACTGCTAGTAATCATTAGCAGCAGCCCTTATTATTATTCTTTCTAATAAAACACATGCATTAGCAGCAGCTTATCCATTTTAACCACTTTTTCTCCTTAACTCTGTCTCATTTGCTAACCACTTTATCCTTCTTTCAGATCCAATCAGATGTTGTGTTTCAGTTTTGCACCCTTCTTCTTACTTCTGTCACATTATAGCCTTATGTAGATGTTACCAGACATAAGCCTAGATTAAGCAATTATTCATTATAAAACTATAGATTCATTTAGATTGCAAACAGGGACGAAGCCATAATTTTTTCTATCCGTGCTCGATTATAATTATTTTAAATTAATAAATAGAAAAAATGTTACACTTATAGAGACCACCTATCTCTTTTATATATATTATAGAAATTTACATTTTAAAATAACAAATCAAGATTTTTAATTAATTTCTACTATATAAATTATTTATAATTAGACAATTTTTTTTAAATATCATCATTTTTCTATAAATTTAACGAATACAACTACTCAAAATGCTCTAGTATGGTTGTAATATTGTTATTATTTAAATTCATCTAAAAAATAGACCATCTCAATTGTTAAATATAAAATTTAATATATATATTCGAAATCAAACCGTTCTTAGTTTCTTAAAAATTTAAAATATACTACTATATATATATATATATATTCGTTTGACCCCGTGCCGAGCACGGGGTGTGGCCCCTCTTCCCTTCACCCCTGATTACAAGGTCGGAAAATGTAACTCGAGAAGTTATACCACTATAATACCCACTGCTACAGTGTTGGGTGATATATCACCTGCTAATATGGTAGGGCCTAATAAGATTATTTAAAGTCATTGTTGTTCCATTAAATGTAAAAAAAAGTTACCGGATACAATTAATAAATAGTGGAATGAGTGTCAACCGAAAAGTGATGCGAGTGTATACTCCCTTACAGACTACAGAGAGCCAAAGTGAATGGGTATGTTAGTGAGCTGAACTGACTCCATCAATTGCGTACCAAACAAAGGGTAAGAAGAAGATGGAGATATTTGGTATTTCACTGAGAATAATAAGTGAAGGAAACGTTCATATGCACAAGTTGTATATATACTACTCAAGCAGGGGAAATGTATACTTCTCTATGGCTAATTCCCGTAACTGCACAATCATGTACTTTATCCTATATCGCAGTGAAGTCTATACATTCTGTTCCTCAGGTATCGAAATGAGGGCCTCACAGCAGTTACCGCGGTAGTAGACTCTGTAAGCTGTCTGTGGATGATTTTGGCTTCACAAGATACGGCAGTGATATATCCACAGGTGCTGCATCGGGGATAGCCTCTTGAAATGTTATGTCAAACATCAACGGCTGAAATAAGCATACCTCGTCTTCCTTACAATAGTATACCTGCACGAACCAGGATTAAGTTTCAAGACAACATGCTTTAATAAAAATGCTAACAAGAGGCATTTCTAGTGATTTGTTCATATAACAAACACTTGCAGGAAAACGAATCAACACTTTTGCAGAAAGGATACCTTTCATTTACTTGGAGGAATGTTAAGAGAGATGTAAAGTAAATCTTTTCCTCTTTTAAGACGAAAACTATACAGATAAAACAGTTAAAAGTATACCTTGCAGTAAATTCTACTCTTGGAAGATGAAGGAGAGGATCTTTTAAACTGAACAACTGCCGATCCTTCGAGGCTTATGTTTCCATCCATTGGATCAACCAACGCTGCATTTTCAGGTTCAACTTCTATGCTGAATTTACTTTGTGCTTCCTACATTAAAATTTGCAAAGTTAAATGAAGTTGGGAAGAAAAATGCAATTAACTGCAAGAGATGATTGTTGTGAAAGAACCTTAGATAAGTGGTAGCCTTCAGGTACTGATATCTTAAGACGTAGTTTTCCCTCATTTGAAGAACCGCCATCTATTGCAATTGTCTTTGTACCAGCAGGGGATCTCCTTCTAAGACGCCTCAAAGTTTTTGATTTCGAGGTTGGTAATATAACGCCTTTTAGTTCCAATGTACGAAGTACCGGTTCTTTCTCGTTCAGGTCTAAAATCCTGATCACACTGTTGTTCGTGTCGGCTATGAATAATTTTCCTATAAACATGCAGAGAATGTCAAGTAATCAACGAGTCTGTAATTAATACAATATATTCATAAAACAAGAGGTCCAAAGCGCTTCAGTAACTATTCATGACAAGCAAGTAAACAACACACCATACATCTCCACTTTATCATAGACTTCACATATTGGGGTGAGTAACTAAAAATTCTCCATTTTCCCAATCATCTTAGTCTGAAACATACTCAAATTAAATGCAAAATGTAACAGAAAATGGCGACTGGGATGCATATAATGCTTACCATTTCCAGCTTCAATAAGTCCAGAAGGTTCTGAAAGCTGCAAATTAAGAGGAAGCTGGATTAGCATTCACATATAATTAGGACATATGTCCAAGTCTTGCAAAGATATAGATTTTCCAAAAACATTAGAAAAAACTACTCGTACAAGTTTACACAAGTGTAAATTAGGAGAATGCGCCTAATAGGCAATAGTAGAGGAACCACAAAATGTGGTTTTCCAAATATTTAGGGGAAAAAAAACAGGTTTTCAAAAGAATTTCCCCACAGCTATTGTTGTTCCATAATATTTAAGAGCACGAGAATAACATAGGTAGGATTAACACTCAAAACAAATGAACTTTATTAACAGACTTTGTTGACATGCTTTGACTTAACTTGACATAGGTAGGAATAAACTTACTCAAAAGTCAAAACAAATATGAAGAGCACACGAATAACAGAGGTAGGATCATGTTATACCTGCGCTGCCAAGGATGGCCCATCTTTGAAACCTGCTTTTCCAGTACCTGCTATGGTACTCACTCTTTTACTAGCTAAATCGAGCTTCTTAATCTGATTCATATTGCACAGAATGTCGGTTAATCAAACTATCAAAGTACACAATCACAATAACCTTTATGAAGAGAACATGACTAAAACCTCAAAGCATGTTAGCCGAAAGATATTAGTATGAACCATAACCAAACAGCACTACACAACTGGGGAACTGGAGAGCTGTTGTTGGCTATCATGGCAACTTTACGGTGGTAAATAAACATACCTTATGATTGTAAGAATCAGCTACGTACACTTCACCGCCGTTTCCACAAAAAACACCCAATGGATGTTGAAGAAGTACCTCTGACCCTATTCCGTCCTGGTCTCCAAACTTTAAAGTGTAACAATGGTCAGGTTAGGTATGTTCTCTTCATGTTCAGCTATTGGGATATGGGTAGGGATTAGAAGTACCTTGAACAAATTTTCAGCGAAAAATGGATCACCACCAGCTAGTAATCTTGATCCACCTGATTTTAGGTCAACTGCTCTAATGGAGCTGCTCTCACTATCAGCAATGTACGCTTCCTTTAAATCTATTAGCACCCATTAGAAAATATTAGACATATATATTGAAAGAAGTCATAACTGGTCATCCAGGAGTTGTCTGGAAATTATTTTGATTTTCACTTGTACCTGGCGACAATGAAATTCCAGAAGGTTGTGCAAATGCTGTGGTTATGGAACTGTCTCAACACACAAATGAAACAATAAAATAGTAGAACATCAGGAGGTTGATGATTTTGTAATTTACACAGAGAATATTGACATGCTTTGACTTACTCTGCATACAAAGAACATAAAAGCAGAGAATTCTTACATAGAAACAATGATAAAAGCATGAGATGCAACTAATAAGGATGTGACACACTCTGCTGCTAGCCAGGTTACAAGAGATACGTGCACTTGAAAATGTAAACACACCATTACCTCGAGCCATTCAAATTCCTTTCATAGCCATTGCCACTGAAAGCTCTTGTAGTTCCATCTAGAGTATTGTGTTTCCAGATCTGGTGCTGCCCCGCCATTGCTATGTAAACAGTTTCATTAACAGGATCAAAGCAAACATCCCACGGAGAATTAAGGAGCTGAATGAGAGGAAATATATATTACATACTGATGTATATTCATGCAGTCTTCTGTATTACACTAACACGATAATATTTCATTTTCTTGGTCTAGAAACTTGCCTGAGTGGGCCCTTTTCCACCTCCCTCATAATCAGAACCTTTCGAACCATTCCCAGCTAGGGTTAGAACAGTTTCATCAACAAAATCAATCACCCTACAGTGAAAAGTTACCGTTTTAGCACATGAGACACTGAGCATGCCAAAGATTATCTAGAATTTTTCTCAGTCTATTGTTTCTACTATAACTAAATATTGATTATTGATGCATATTCAATTTTTTTCTCCCAGAGTCTGATGCTCAATCTGGCAGAAGTCTGAGGATACTGTTAACTAGAAAATCCAAAGGTCCTAGAGATCAAGCTCATAAAAAACTCGGCCCTTGCTCAGAGATTTACAAGGAAGCAAACTCTCCAGCTTATAATGATTGCAGGTTTCCAGTAAGATGGAACTGTATTCAGTATTATCTCAGTCTGGGGGACTAGTTTCATGCTCCAAACATACCAAGGTGAAAGTTAGATATCAGTCACTCTCCAACCAGGACCATCAGAAGGTTAGAGTACTTCTGAAACTCATGAGTCATGACTTGACAAATAATACTAATTAGTAATTACTATCGGAGTGGTATGCCTGTGTTACCTTAAAGCATGGTTTTCAGTATCTGCAACGTATAAGAGATTTTTCTTCGGGTTGTAAGCAAGACCCTGCATTAAACGCCATACATGAATTATTATACACATCCAACTAAAAGAAACCAAAATATATTGTTTGTCCATATTTAACAAGAATAAATGAGTAACCCAATCGTTACCTGCGGGCGGTTAAACATGGCTTCATCGAAACTACCATCAAAAAGTCCTTCTTCCCCACTGCTTCCAATTTGCATTTTGAAGTTTCCATCTAGGTCAGTAACTACCTGTGACCACAAAAGAAGCAAAAGAGTATGGGAAAAATAATGTCTTAGTCACAATTGATAATGTACATTTTAAAAAGAAGTTTAACTCAATTTTGGTCATTGTAATTCAGCCAACACGCCATTGAGTTTCTTTCATTATAATCAAGGATGGAGTGCATAGAGTTTAATTAATCAAGCTAAAGTGTTTGTTACTTGGCATTAGCCCTTTTCAGAAAACAGTCGAGGATGAATAAATCTCGTATTTTCCATTATAGGGAGGGGGGAGGGGGAGGTCTGGAAGTAAAGATAGATAGGATCAACTTCGAGAGAGCTTACTATGCGGTTGTGGTTGCTGTCAGAAATGAATAGCCTGTTGTTAAGGATATCAACTTCTAGTTTACCAGGAAACTTTATAGGGGAACTCAGTAGCCGAGGATCATTATCTCTCTCCAAATTCAGCGGTAAAGGTTTATTGTCCAAGATTTTCTGTTCGCCATAGTAGATTAATGCTGCCTCAACTAAATTATCCAGGTCCTAAAGCAAGTAAAAAGTAGATGTTGTCAACTAATTTCACGAAGACATAATATAATTTCAGTTGATATAGCACCGTGCAACATACAATGGGTTAAAAAAAGTTTCTTTTACCATGAAGTTGCTCAATGACAATTATAAGATGTGAAATTTTAGTTTCATTGTAACACTCTGTATCTTCAAAACTTTAAAACTAATTGAAACATAGGCAGTTATCCATTCACTACAATTGCAGGATACAGCTCTAAATATCAAAAGGCACGGGTGAGAAGCTTGGTCAAAACAAATATTATAAATATGTAGAAATTTGAGGAAGAATGAGTACCTCGCGGCGGCCTTCACCAGCTAGTTGTCCAATAAGTTTGCCATTTGGACCAACCAATGCAAATGTTGGCCATGAACTCACACCCAACTCCCTCCATAAGTTCATATCACCATCATTTACCACCTGATTGTTACCAAATCCAAGAAATTTAAAGTATTCGCTCAGTCTAGACAATTTTCTTTTTGACCTTAGGATAAAGCAACATCACAGAGACACATCTGTATAGCTTGCTATCACATAAACTATTTATTGTATGCAATTTTCTCTTGGCAGCTATCAAGCAAGAGGTACCTCTTTTAGTCAGTTAATATCCTAGAAAAATGCTCTATTACACATCATAACGTTTTACGTGGACTCATTTCAGGGAAGTTTTTGTTAGGAACTAGGTGAACTCTATTAGTTTATGCTCTTTTGGAGGGCACTGCATGAACGGTTATAACGTTCTGATCTTTAGCATCAAATTCATACTGAAGTCAAATTTGAGAGATTTCTTGAGATTGCCTGAGTTAAGTGGATCTGTTTTTTAGTTCCTGTGAAGTCTACATTTCTGGTAAGCTAAGTTTTATGTAATAAATATGCAATGCTTACTGTCTTTACATGTCTATCAACTCTGAAGTCTGGGTTATTACCATCTATGAAGTTTGATATTCTAGATTCATTGTTAACTTCATATTTTTACTGAGCTTTTAATTAGGATCCTTATTCATCTACAGAAGTTCATCACCTAATAAATTCTGGTACTGGCGAAAACAGATTACTTACTGGATGAGTAATTCCATAGCGTAAAACTGCATTTCGGATAGCCTCCAAGTCTTTCTCATTATCGAACTTTGCAGAATGCACTCCTACAACAACAAACTGTAAAGTGACCATATATTACTCAATTGGGAATCACCATAGAATTCTTCCACCATTTACTGCTAGCAATATATCTTAACCAGTTATTAGCAATAAGATGAGAATTACAACAAGAAATCCCTTTGTGGAACTAGAAAATAGGAGAACATAGCTTACTGGCATATCTTTATATTTTTTCTCGATAAATTCAAGGTCGGGTAAAACATGCATGCAATTTATGCAGCAATAGGTCCAGAAATCCAGAAGCACCACTTTCCCTTTCAAGTCCTATCCAAAAAAAAGTCTAAATTAATAAATAGAGGGAGCAAACGATTCTATTGAAGGAGATTAATTTTAAATCCAGACAAATGAGTTAATGTTACTAAGAAACAAACAACTGCCTTTAGAATGTTTACGACAGAAACAGTTTACCCTTTGAAATTGAAGAGGAGCTGAGTTCAGCCAATCAAGTTTAGATGGAAACTCTGGCACAATTGTTGCTGGTTGCCTTGAATGATAAAAAGTTCCAAATATAAATATGGGGAACAAAGGTCTTGTGCACATTTATATGTCCACCTACACACATTCTTACACCAAGCATGCATACATACATCAACACACCGTTCCGAACCTAAAATGTGCTTATGTTAGAACATAGCAGTTCCAATTTGAAATTATGTATCAGTTTCTTTAGCTAGATAGTACTTGAGTGGTATTCGGTAGAAGACTCAGATATTAAGCGTGTCTACAGAGATAGATAAGCACATGGTATGTACATAATCACATGAGTGTAACTATACAGATGACTACATAGTTCTGACACAATTTAATGGATATGGTTCCACATTCAATCTTTTATTGATGGAGTGAGCAATCATAATGGAGTAATTTGGCCGACACTTCAATTTAAAATCGAGCAAGTATTTTTAACTGAAACTAAAATAAGTTCATAAATTTAAATCTCTGGTGCAAGTGCTTGCTGGAGTTCCTTTGTTGGAGAGTTATTAAATAATGTAAGGAGATTGATAGCAATGCCAAAATGTAGGACCATGATTAATATCTCAGCCGTCACTACATCTGACAAGTGAAACTGCAATTTTGCCAAGATATAAATCGATTCGCAACATATGCCAGAAACAAGAAGATATATTTTAGCACCTTTTCTCCATATCAGATATGTAGTTAACGAACTGCTGAACTCTCCCATTACGAGACATTTCTGCAATGACAAGACGTGAGAAAATTTTATTTTCATTTAATCTAACATTGACCTCAGCAGACAGGTTCATCTGAAATGCTCATATTAAACACAGCAATGAGGTGCATTTTGGGCCTTCAGTAATCAGAAACTGAGAAAGTAATTGAACCAAGGAAAATGCAAAAGAAAGTTGGAGAGACACAGAATCAGTCATAAACAGCAAAGGCAAGAGTGAAGAGTGTAACCGTTATCTCCAAAAGAAGGCGTCCGAGCCCCAAAAAGTAAATTCCAGATAGCTTTCGGAGATGTATATTGCATTGCCTGCAAAGTTTAAATCCGCTTCCAAGATACATCCACAGGTCAAAAACAAGGAAGCAAGGATGATCCTAAAGAGAATTTCATGAAGCACATACCTTCCAATTCGAAATAGCAAAGAGAAGGCAAGAAAGAGAAACCCCCAAACTTGCATATCTCAGAATGTCTCGACGAGAACCCTGAAACCTGCAAACGGAAAAGCTCCACGGCTTCACAGAACAGTTTAGAACTGACAACAGCTTGTCCTTCATATAGTACATGAGTTGATGAGCATGTTTGCGATGAGAAAATGATATAAAACCCACTCAATGGAAGCAGATGGAGATTACAAGAAATTAATAAATTAATTCTGTACCACTTCTATGGCCTATTTAGCTTAGGTGATTCCTCATCAAGGAAAACAACGAGTTTTTAACTATACAGTATGTCATTAGTGCTATTAAAAGCATGAAGGTGCTTGTTACATGAAAGAGAAATAGTCAACGAAATAGAAGACTATCCTTATATTACAGGTACAACCAGCAAATTGATTTTTATCCACCACAATCATGAGAGTGTTAGAGGAGCTCTTAATTCTTCACAGTATTTCTAGAACCCTTTATGATATTTAGCATGGAATTAGCAATAGCATAGAACCTTAACAAATCTTTACAACGTGGCCTAACTGTACAAAAACGAAGAAACCTATAAAACATAGCTGTCCCAGAAGTTTGTGTTCAAAATTAACTTAAGACGCCACAAAACTATTTGGCTTTCTTACAGATGGGGAATAAAACAATTTTAGGAGTCTCTATACGTACAAAGAAATGCTAAAGAACAAGAAGAGTAAATCCCAATATTATCAAACTGAAGGCGTAGACATATCAACCTTACCCTCCAATTGAGAAGGCTGCTTCTTTTGCAGGATAGTTATCCTGAAAGGATCTAATATCGCTACTGTATGGAGAGGGTTGATTTTGTGCAGAAGCAGCAATAGATTGTGAAGGTTGCTTCTTTGGATCTGCAAAATTTTTTGTTTTTTGTTAGATATCCATTCAATCAGAGATCATTAACATGGACAATGAGCTTAAGTGACTAGTTCAGTAAGTAAAAATTGACGTCCTATTTTACACAGGCATGGAATAAAAAATGCAGTAATAATGCATAACTGTGGGAAATGGAAGCCTTTGATTTATCATCAATAAAATTAATCTTTCAAAATACATAGGTTCATTACAAAATGTACGCCTCATGGGGGCATTTACTCCTCAAAGAAAGGGGGTCAACAATGTTACTTTATTAATAATTCAAAAGGTCATCATACTTCCAAAGCTACATACTAGGATAACCAGAACCGCCATTGAGAATATCATCAAGTGCAATTTCTCCAATCTCTTTTCTGACAAGGAAAGGACCGGCTGTCTTTAAGGTATCTTCTGCTAAGGTTGTTGTGACAGCAATGCATCTGCAATCAGAAAATTAAAATAAATTAAAATAAAGTTCTTAACTGAACAAGCATGCAGATTAATGGAATAGAGCTATCCCTGAAATGATAAAAACAAATATTTACAGTGACACTCCAAGGGTTGTTCTAAGCACATAAACCTATGATGTTTAATATATAAAGGTTATTCTCTAATGGTACTGAGCACTAAAAAGGCCATTTAGCATGGAATAAATGACCATTCAAACAGGACCATAGGGCTTTACTCATATAGGACAAAGAAATAATTGAACCAGAAATTATATCCTAAGATGGAACAGCTCAAGTGAGCAGAGAAGTGCAAAAAACTACCTCATTTTAGCAGATGAGGCAGCCTGCACTCCAGCCAATGCGTCTTCAATCACAATGCACTGCATAAAGATGGAAATGTGAAATATTGGATAAACATTAGGTGCTATCGTTTCAGTGTCAATTTTCAGAGATTCTTGAGGACAAGTTATTTAATACCAAGTTTCAGTTATTCAGAGATTCTGTTCACGGTACTCTCTGACGTCATCAGGTGTTCAGAAGAATGGAAAAGAAACTAGGTTTGTTAAGACAGCAAACTTGTGAAGTATAAATACAAACAAAGTCTTAACTTCCTATTCAATAAAATATTACAGTGAGTTAAATCTCAGATAAATGTATCTTGAAGTGAAAATGATTTTTATCATCTATAACAAATTATCAATTCTATTATAGGTTAATAGCCTTTAATAAATACAGACCCAATGACCTAAAAGATCCATCTTGCTGACAGAAAATGAGAATATATGCAAGGATCTATCTCAGCATACCTCACTTGGAGGCACGTCCAAAATTTTTGATGCAGCTAAGAATATGTCAGGAGCAGGTTTCAAGTTTTCAAACGCATCGGCGGACACAATAGCATCAAACCTGATAACCATAGAAGGTTTATCACATTCAATCAAAACAACAAAAACTCTAGAATTATCATTAATTTACATATTATGCTGAACATAACATCAGTTACCATAGCAAATAAAATTTCCAAGGGAAGTACTTACATCGACAACTGCAAGCCAGAAGCTGCTAAATTAGCATCAACCTTGATACGGTCAGCACTAGATGCAACAGCAACCTTGAGACCTTTGTTTTTACACTGTCATCAATGTGATGGGTAAATTACAAAGAAACCAAATCCTAAAAAGCTAAAATGAGGTTGAAGTATTTGGTATACCTGTGTTATAAGTTCATAAGCTCCTGGAAAACCTATGCCAGAATCTGGCTTTGCATACTACAGTAATTGAACAAATATGCAGAGTCAATTTCACATTTTTAAACACTAAACAGACTACAAACATCAATTAGAAAATTTATCCTTGAACAACCTTATCTAGGTATATCTCGAAAAATCTCTTCTTTGCTGCTTCTGGATCAAATCCCTTCACACCCTTAACATTAGCAACGCCACCTAGAAAATTGGCCTCACCTGATTTGAACATAAACTAGGTTCAATTCGTAATTACTGCGAATCAATTTTTCAATCAACAAACTAAGTACCATAACGAAAGGTTTCTAATGTTTCCACACAAAAAAATTATAAACCTTCACATTTCTTGCAAGTAGCTGAAGCAATAGGTGAGTTTCTACTTATAAAACTATCTCGAAAATCTCAGAAATGTTCCTCACTTCAAACCAACCAAAAGGTCCAAAACATATGGCAAAAAATCGAAACTTTAATCCATTCTAACTACAATGAGGACCAGTTAACTCATGTAAACCAACAAATAGGCTCAAGAGACACAATTGATAGATCATAAGAGTTAATCAAGTACCTGTGCCCATGAAAGGCACAAAATCATCAACTGTAACTTTCACACCCATTTCATCGAACACGTCGACTGCAGCCAATCGCGAGAGCTCTTCACTATTGCAAAGCACTCCGTCCATATCAAACAACACTGCCGATACTTTACCCCACTCGCTCCCAGTTTCCGGAACATTTTTCTCTTCTAATTTCACGCAAGCTGTTACCAATTTTGCTACCCTCTTTTGTCCAGGGAAACATACGGGTTCTTTGTAAGTCCATTGGCTCGCGTGAAAGCTGGAGTTAGAGTTGAGAAAGAGTAGGTTTCTGAAGTGGGTTTTTGCAGAGAAAGGAGATGATAATGGTCGCAATGCCATTGTAGAAATGTGTGTATGTTTTCTGGTTCAGGTTTGTTTTTGTTTGTGTGTAATCTGAGTTTTGAGTGGCGGGGAAAGAAGTTGGACTTTGTCTTTTTGTCCATTGTTTTTGGATATTGTGGGTCCACGTGGTCAATTAAATTCCCGAAAATTATATGTTTTTAATTCGATTTTGTTACTTTTAATCGATTGTTTTTCAAGTACGTAGTAATCATATGTTTTCCAACTAGTAGTTTATTAACAAAATAATCAAATTTAATATGCACATTATAGTTCGCTTCCGCTCTTATGAACTAAGATGAATCTAGCTCACCGATAGAGCACGACTTGAAGACTTGAGGTCCTAAAAGTGAGTCCGACGTCCAAAATGGGTCCAACCTCTAGCTTCTTGGTTGAAAGCCTCGCAAGGCTCATCCACTACAACTGTAGTCCGACCTCCAGCTTCTTGGTTAAAAGCATAAGCATATCATCACTATCACAATGAAGGTTCGACCCCGGACTCAACGGAGTTTCAACCCTCAAAAACGTATCATGCGACCTAAACGCGCCACCACACTCTGTCACCACATGTCACAAGCTAATTGGGTCGACCAACCTCCGATTAACCGGAGTCTTGTCCCTCAAGCCTTTCTCTATAAATAGGAGTTCATTCACTCCTCATAAGATGAGTAACTACTTCTCCATATTCCACTCTCTATGTTTAGAGGTTCGAGCCCCAGCTCGATCAGCCTCTAAACACGTTGAGTTCGAGCTCCGTTTGTTTTAGGTAAAACGGCCCAATATGGTATAATCCATTCCTTTACTTTTTAGGTGACAAGAGACTCAGCCTCGGAACCCACCGAGTCTCGGACCATCTTCCCAGACTCAAAACCCAACAGAACACTCCTAAGACCGTTGCAACACTATAAGAAACTGCGAAAATAGTGACGGAAGTTATTCGTCGCTAAAACTAGCGACGAATTGAACTCAAACGCTCATTTCGTCACTATTGAGCGTCATTTAAATAGCGACGGAAACTCTATTCTAGCGACGGGCTTTAAAATCCGTCGCTAATTTTAAAAAAAAAAATGAGGCAGGCGCGCGGAGCGCCTGCCAATCCGTCGTTGCGAAGGATTTAAGTGGGGAGCAGCACGCATTCTTCTTCCCCTCATTTTTTCCCCTCTTCTTCTCCAAATCTCCACTTCTTCAATTTCGATCATTTCTTCTCCAATCCGTCCACATTTGGACTCTACTCGAAGATCTTGAAACAAGGAGCTCGGGTGGTGTATGAATTTCAACTTTCATCCGCTTATTTCTCCGTAATCGAAGGTATTTTGGCTAGAATCTAACTTTTGTAAAATTCGGGGATCTTGTAATTTCGGGACTAATTAGAGCAATTGCATGTTTATATGAAGTATGCAGTAGCTAAATTAGGTTATATTATGTATTGTGTTTACTTTGAGATTTAGAAATTGATATGTATGAAGTATGAGGATAGTTTAATTTGATATTTTGACAAATATAGTATGATGAAGAAGATTTAGTTGAATTTTGGCAAATGTAGTATGATGAAGAAGATTTAGTTGAATTTTGACAAATGTAGTATGATGAAGAAGATAGTTTTATGTGGGATGTTGTCAAATGTTTGAATTTTGTTAATGTTGACTAGTTTGGCCAATTGTATATTTTTGGGAATAATGTTACATACTAGCTTGTTAAACCTAATTTGTATGAAGATTTAGGATTGTTAATTAGGATAATGTTGATAATGTAGTACTGGTAGTTTCAATTTAGTGTTTTAGAGACAATTTGATTTTATGAAATTTAATGTGATTTAATTATACTAGTTAATTAATTCTATTGTGGAAAATACACGTAACAAATTGGAAGAGTACAATCGAGTAAATCTAATAAATTTAGACGTGCCATGTTAAAAAAAAATCAAATGAGTACGGATCGTTCATGGATGTATCGTCGAACTATAATGGAATAGTTCAATCGAATTAATACGGATGTACTCTATCAACAAAGATCAGTAAGCACTATCTTGTACTCTATTTCATTATTGTACTTGTATATACGGATGTACTAATAGAATATTAATTCGCATCTCACTCGCTCGTAATAGTTTCTGGCCCGATGATGCCCATAGAGCACTTACCCAGGTCTTCCATTCGAGGATGGAGTTACCGGGACATGGTGGTGAGAAGTGGTCATTTCTCTCAAACGACATGAAGAGGTACTACTTCAATGAGCTCAGGGTAAGCTTAAAACAATATAAGATGAGTTGTTGCTTGTGTGTAATTTTCGTTGAATTGTGTGATATGTTAGCCACTGTACTTGGATGATATGTTAGTCATCATTAATTGTGTTTAGTACATTTTAGTACAATATGTGTGGTATGTTAGCCACTGTACTTGTGTGATATGTTAGTCACCATTGTGTTTAATACATTTTAGGACAATATGCGTGGTACGTTAGCCAATGTACTTGGGTGATATGTTAGTCATCATTGTGTTAGTTGTTCTATTGAATGAGATATTTTGTTAAGTTCTATTTGTTGTTCCATTTGGCTTGTGTATTGTCATTTATGTGTCGTGGAAAATGTTGTAGAAAAAGTACTACATCCCCAATGCTTTACTTCCCCAGTTGTGGGATACTTTTGAGACAGTAGGGTGGAACCAGTACAGAAAGATGATTAGTGTTGGAAAGAAGCAATGGACAACTCAGAAGACGAAGTCAAAATGGATAGGGGATGATGCCCTCCCCTTGTGGGCGGAGTACTGGCGCGACCCTATTATAGTTGACACAGCTTGGAAAAATCAGCAAAATTTATTGTCTCAATCGACTGGTGGTGTTGGTACATCCATACACCTGCTAGGGACCCGAGCAGCTATGACATATTACACTATGAGGGTTAGTGATTAATGACACTTACTAGTTTCTTGTTTTCAATTCTCGATTCATCTTTGGTGTTATTCTATTCGATTCCGAAGCTACCAATTAAC
>JAYMSP010001197.1:0-34997 GCA_036897095.1 Plantago elongata
TGGCGTGTTTTCCGCCCTACACGCGGCACCCATGCGGTTTCTCCCAGCTCTCGTCCGCCACGCCCTCCTCCTCTCCCGACACGCGTGCGTCATGCACGAAATGGGCAGCTTCCGTGGCGGTGGTGAAGCAAACTTTGGGCGGAGGGGGAAATGACGGGAAGGCTCCAACCGATATGAACGGGAGTGGTTTGATTTGGTGAAGAAATGAAGGAGACAAGTGAGGGTCTTATGGTCTTTTTACCACTATATACACCTGGCTTCTTCTGGATCCCAAACGGCTCGTAAATAAATTCCAGAAAAATGCGAAATCGATTCCCGGGCGATATTCAAGTCGAACTTAAGCTATATAAAAATTAAAATAAATATTTTTATTTTATTATTTTTATTATTATTATTACCCGTTAATGATTTTATAGCGTTTTCGCTCGACGTTTAATTTCTAAAATTATCCCAATATTCACGGTTTAAGGTCGAAATAATAACATTAATTTTTAAATTAATATCTCACACGTACCGAATTTTTTTTGCGGCTCTTACAGATTGGCACACCAAAGTGAGTCTTGTTTCTATCTCCAACAACCTTTTGAGCTTTGCAACTCTGAGTTCAACAACTTGAATATCTTCAGCTATTTGAGTAGCCTGCTGAGTCTGTTCCAGTAAGGCTTGTTGGGTTGTAGAAGGTTGTTGATTCTTTGGTAATGATGGTGGTGTTCTCTGAGTATTGGTTGGAGCAATCTGTTATCCTCCAGAGCCAATCTTTCCTTGTGCTATGCCACCAGTCCCGGGTGCTGGACTATCATCATCATTCTCATCTTTCTTCTCATCAGCATCCTTGTGATGTTTTGAAGGAGGGTCCCGGAAGTCATTCTCATCGATCTCTTCCTCATCTTCAGTTACCAAGTTGATCACATCTGGCAGAGTGACCATGTTTCCATTCATATCCTCTTGCTTGGAGGGATATACACGTAAAGACTTTGGCAATGCAGGATCGAAGACCATCTGCTTCTTGGTTTGTTCATCACCAGCTCGAAAAGCTGCTACTAGCTTCCGTGCCACTTCTGTCAAGAAGTCTTCATGCATTAGAGAATAGTGTGAGTAATTCTCTATAGGGAACAATGCATGTATGTAGTTTTCCAGATCAAATGTGCGTACTCTTTGCTCTTTATGATCGATCATTTTGGCAATTTCTGGAATATCAGCCTTTCTGAGCTTTCGCCATAATCTGAAGCACTTGAGTTGCTTCTTGAGAGTGACTGTGTAGAATAACTCAAGTAAATTGAGTGGTGACTCCACATCAATTACTGGCACTTCAACTTGAGACTGAAAGAAAGAGTACAAATTAGTTTTGTTGAAACTATACGTAGATATTTGAGTAATATAATATAACAAGCTTTCTGAGCATACCTGTGTAGACACACTAGGCTCGTTGGCTTGAACATCTGGTGCAACTGGTGCTTCAGATACCGAGTTGTGGGGAGAAGATGTTTCCTCAGCAACCTTTCTTTCTGCTTGAGCCTGAGAATAAAAATGCAGTGTTTGAAATGTTTATCAGAAAGGGATTTGAAGTGATATAAGTTTCTGAGTAGTTCACTTACTTCCAAGTTAGGAAGCTCAGAATAATTTATCTCAGAAACCTGAGGGGTCTCTGGAACCTTTTCTGGTGACTTTATCTTTTCGGCATTGTCCATTTCCATTGGTGATGGGGAGGTCACAACTGTATCCCCACCTACCTTTTCTTCAGATAGATCCTGAAAGAAGAAATCAAAGCATTTGATTAAGTAATGAAGTTAACAAGTTTTTCACATAAAGTGTTGATTCTTATTTTACATACCTTTTCAATATAAACTGCTTGAGGCTCCACAATGAGTCTCCATCAGTGATCTCTTAAGTGTTTCCAAAAGAGAAACGTTATCATCAGAGTCGTCAGTGTCATAACTTGGGACATACTCATTGATCGCATTACGGTCATGCACAGAGATCTCTGGCATTCTGCCTAAGCTGCATGTTCTTCTCTCAGAGATGTGGTCTCTCTAGACAAGACTTGGTTAAGGGGCTTCAACCTCTCCCACCCTTTCTGAGGGTTGGGTTTCTGAATTAACAACTCCTGCAAGTTGTTTCCTTGTAGTTCTCTGCTTCTTGGTCCTTGGTTTCTTTGTAACGTGGACCTCAACAGCTTCTCCCTCTGAAGCTTATTCTCCTTGTGACACCAACTCTCCTTTGGCAGCCCTTTTCAGAGACTCCTTAAATGCATGTTTGTACGTGTTGTTGGTCACATGAATATCCATGTGCTCTCTGAGCACAACCCCATACTTCTCCAAAATGTAGCATATCTTCAGCCATAGTGCATGCTTGCCTTGGTGTCAGCACGACCTTTAGCTATCTTAGGCTCAAATTCTTTGACCCGATTGATGAACTTGATGAATTCGTACTTACCACAATTGAAAAGGTGTTCCTTCTCATTCAACTGTTTCAGGAGAATGGTCATCAACATCCAACGCTCGAGGCTTATCTGATCAGTGCCTCCCTTGTTTCCATCGAAGCAACGGTGAAGTATTCTGGCTAAGACATTCCAGTGCTCATATAGATGATTGGTCCTTATGTCTCCCAAAATGAAAGTTGAGGGACAATCTTCGATTTTATCATTTGGAACCTCTTCAAACAGGATTTTCACAGCATCATTCAAAACCTTGTCTCTGTTGTTGATCTCAGAAACCTGGCCACGAATTTTCAATCGGAATATCTTGCAGAACTTGTCACAGTCCAGTACTATCTTAGTACCTTGGACTTTTGTTTTAATGTACATTTCTTCAACGCCATTACAAACCTTAGTGTAGATTTTAGAGCTGTTGTAGAACTCGAGAACATCTATCAGTGATAAGCCGCTTGGAGCAGTAGAGAGGAATTTCTTCATTCTAGCTTTTTTAAGCATTTTCAGAATATAAGTCCTACCTAGAGAAGAGGATACTGCTACAGTAAAGTACTAAGCATTCATATGTGCTCCCCAGTTCATTTTGAGGTTGGAAGTCCAGTCCTCTGGGTTAAATATACCCAAGAGAGGTTTGTTCAACACCTCTAAGTTTCTCTAACTTTGCTTTTCAGTAGAGGACATAGTTGCAACATTGTTCTTGGAAGTAGACTTCTTAGGAGCCATCTCTTATATAGTGGTGAGTGAGTGTTTCGGATTTTTATTTGATCGAGAAGATTAGTCTATCTTTTCAGAAGACTAGGCAAGAAAAAAGAGATTTGCAGAAGAATTCTCAGAAAAACTTGAAGGTTTTTGCTATTTTACATGCATATAGAAGTACTATATGTGCAACTGTGTACACCACATAGGCATGGTATACGTTTCTACTTTGCATTAAATCCTTAGTGGGCCATGTCTATTTTTCCAACAAGCATTACATGCCGAGAATCAATTTCATCCGTTGAGATGAAACGTTTATTCATCAAGGGCTATAGTTGAATATCTTTGCAATGATATCAATCAACAAATGTTACCGTGTCCACTTAATGAATTTTGGCAATATACATCTTTAAGTCATTATTCTTGTGTGAGAAAATACAGTCTTAAACTTATGATTCCGAGAGTTGAGTCTTGTTTTATGTTTGTTATCACGAAAATGGTAACAGTAAAAAACCATAGACATGTTTGACTCTCCGAAATTGTAATTTTGTTGAATTTCTTTTCCCCCACACTATGTGACTATACAGAAGTCTGAGTCCACTTCTTAGAGCTAAGAAGTTGTATACCTTATAGCCTTTTTGGATACCCGTTCCGGAAACAACAAACCTTTTTGAGAGTTTATCCTTAGAAACACATTTTGCATCTCTTCTTTTTGCAAATAGGTTATCTAAATACCTGTTTCAAATAATTGTTTGCTTTTCTTCTTTTCTCACATAAGACCTTAGAGATTTAGAAGTTTTAGAATCTTTATTGTGGCAACTACATTAACCCAAGACTATATCTTAAATTTAAAAACCTACTTTGAAGGAGTGGCTTGGTGAAGATATCTGCAAGTTGATCTTAAGTACCAACTTTTAGAATCTCTATATTGCCTTTCTCAATATGGTCTCTGATGAAGTGGTGTCTAACATCAATGTGCTTAGTTCTAGAATGGAACTTGGGATTCCGAGTAATCGCAATAGCACTTGTGTTGTCACATGAAATGGGAGATTTTTCTTCATTGAGTCCATAGTCTCTGAGTTGTTGTTCTATCCATAATATCTGAGTTGCACAACAACCAGCAACAATATATTCATCCTCTGTTGTAGAAGTAGCAATTGAGTTTTGATTCTTGCTAAACCATGAGATGAGTCTAGTGCCCAGAAATTGACAAGTTCTTGAATTACTTTTCCTATCAAGCATTGATCCAGCAGAGTCAGCATCTGAGTAGCCAACTAAACTCAATCCACTTTCTTTTGAATACCACAATTCAAACTTTTACAATACCTTTCACATACTTAATATTTTTATAGCAATGTTGTAAATTGATTGAATAGGATTTGTCTAAAATCAAGAGCACACACCAACTGCATATTGAATATCAGGTCTACATGAAGTAAAAGTGAACCTATCAACTTCCAATACTTATGTACTTCAACACATTTATCAGATTCAGTATAAGTCGTTTTCGTTCCTATGCTCATAAGTATCTTGGCATTCTTTTCAGAAGGCTTCAGATTAAACTTGTTGAGCATATCCTTTGCATACTTTGTTTGACTAATGACTCATGTCAAATTTGATTTTCATGAGATTAGCAAAGTCATAACAAAGTTGCTTATCTTTAGATCCAAATATAATGTCATCAACATATACTGAGCTAAAAGTAGTTTCCCATCATGGTATAAGGTGAATAAAGTTTTATTAACTCCACCTTACTTAAAATCACTTTCCAGAAGGTATTTGGCCAAAGTATCATACCATGCTCTTGGAGCTTTTTTACAGTCCATACAGAGCTTTCTGTAACTTATAGACCATCCTACTTTCTGAGTAAACTTCAAAGCCTGGTGGTTGATCAACATAAACTTCCTCAGCATGTTCACCATTCATAAATGCAATTTTAACATCCATTTGTTAAACTTTAAAGTCATTATGAGCTGCAAAGGCTAGAAATAGTCTGATTGCATCCAATCTTGCAACTGGAGCATATGACTCATCAAAATATAGGCCTTCAGTCTGGGTAAATCTTTTGGCAACCAACCTTGCTTTGTTTCTGGTTATTTCACTAGACTCATTCATCTTGTTTGTGAAAACTCACTTAGTTTTAATCACATATATTCCTTCTACAAATGGAACTAGTTTCTAGACCTTCTTTCTCTCAAATTGATCCAACTCTTCTTGCATTGTAGAGATCCAGTCTTGATCCTTTAATGCATCTTCAATAGACTTAGGTTCCATGTTTGAGATAAAACATTCAAAGAGAGAATCAACATTTTCAGCTCTTGCTCTCCTAGTTTTAACACCTTGACCAATTGGACAATCACATCCTTTGCGGGATGATCTCTAATCCATTTCATTATAGGTTTTGAACTAGTAAGGTCATTATCTACGTGATTTGTATGTGAATCACTATGATTATGACTTGATACTTTTTCAGCATCAGTGATATTTTGTACACTAGAAGCGCGGTAAATATCAGACACTTGTTCAGTGTTACAGGTTTCTGGAATACGTCTATCAGAAAGGTATTCCCATAAAGTTCTCTAAGATGAATATTCTCAGTTTCCATTTCTGGAATCCTCATAGGAAATTCTTCATCATTTCTAAGAGTCATCTGGTTGTTACTAGGCACATCATGCTTTCCTTCGTCACACTCATCTTCAATATCAATGAAAGAGTTTCTCCTTTCTGAGGGTTCTTCTTCAGAATCCTTAATCAGGAGTTCCTTGAATCTATCTGAGAGTTCTTCATCAAGTGGTAATTTCTTTCTTCCTTCGTAGAATACTACATGAACTGATTCTTCAATATTCTTTGTTCTATTGTTGTATAATCTGTAGGCTTTGCTTTTCATAAAATAACCAATAAATACACCTTCATCTATCTTTGGTTGAATTGTTCTCAAGTATCATTTCCCATTGTTAAGAACAAAACATCTACAACCAAACACCCTCAAATTTTTTATATTATGGGGTCTACCAACCAAAATCTTATAAGGAGTTTTGTCATGGGTTTGTTTATCAAACATCATGTCTGAGTGTAGCATGTTGTATTTACAACTTCAACCCAATAAATTTCACTTAATTCAACATCAGGTAGCATTGTCATTGCAGCTTCTTTAAGGGTCCTATTCTTCCTTTCAACAACACCATTTTGTTGTGGTGTTTTTACTAAAGATAGTTGATGTTGTATACCTTTGCAGGTACAAAACACGTTTATGTACAGATTGACAAATTCAGTATCATGGTCTGTTCTAATTACAGATACCTTGTCATGTTTCATGACTTCAAGCTTGTTCAGAAACATTGGTATCTCCACCCTAGCATCAGATTTTTGTTTCAGAAAGACAACCCAGGTAAACCTAGAGAAGTCATATACAACTATTAGACAATACTTCTTGCCTGCATAACTAGTTACAAATAATTCAAAAAGATCCATGTGTAATAGTTACAGTGGTCTAATAAAGGAATGTGTGGTTTTGGACTTGAAAGAGGTATTCGACTTGTTTTCCCAATTGATAAACATAGCAGACACCGTCCTTTCGGAATGTGATTTTAGGTAATCCAACCACTAACTCTTTCTTGGCAAGTTTATTCAGAGTTTTGAAATTCAAGTGACTCATTCTCTTGTGCCATAACAAGTGTTCTTCAGTGTGACCTGATTGACTCACCATGAGACATTTTTCAATTGTGACAAATGTCCAATCAACGACATATAGACTTCCTCTTCGCCTAGCAACTAAGACTGTCTACTTTGACTCATTGTCAATCAATTTGCAGAATTTTGAACATGTAATACGTCAGGGATTGTGAGGTATCCCAATTTGACGTTGTCAAATCTTATAGAAGGATTTAATTCTCGTCCGGCAAACCTGATGTTTTGTCCAGTATCACATACACTATAATCGACCAAGTTTGCTTTGTCCCCTGACATGTGCTTCCCGCATTCACTATCAAATATCCATTGAACCTTAGTCCATGATGCGTTATGTACAACACAGGAAACAAGAGTTAGGTTTGTGTTTCAGAAACAGAACCACTTAGACTAAACATTATTCTTGTGGGAATCCATTTATGAATGAATCTCTGAGGCATAGATTTTTGTCTACTTTGAACATAAGGAGAAATCTTAGAATCATCGGATGTCAGATAGATCATCCTTCTTTGAGTGTTCCTTGTTGTTCCTCATGGTGGCTTCAGAGACCTGTCAGGTTTCTGAGTTTGCTTTTTAGGAAGCTCAGTCTGCCTGGCTAAGTTTCTTCTAGCCCTGGCATTCCGATTTTCAGTGGGTTGGGATTGCTTCAACTTCTGATAATTAGCATTCCACCATCGTTCTTGTCCATCCTAGTGATACAACATTGTGGATGATCACAAGTCAAAATATCATGTTTCTTTTTCCAAATCATTCCCACATGATTCTTTGGAACTTGTTGTTCCTTCAAAGGTTTGGTCGCAATTTTTTTATCAAGAACCTTAACTTTTTGACCAATGTTATAGTTGTCTTTGGAACCTTTTTGTTGACTTTTTACAAAGATCAACCTTCCATCACTCTTTGTTGGTTGTCAACCTTCCATCACTCTTTGTTGGTCTAGATGACGGCAAGGGAAAAGACTAGAGGGTGGGTGAATAGTCTTTTCAAACTCTCATCGATAAATAGTCTTTCTAAAAAACTGGTAGGTTTCTGATACTTAGATTCAGAGAGTGGAAGACTTTAAGCGATAGATAAACATAAATATGTTTTGCAGTAATAATGTATGTGTGTGTGTTATGCTAGAATGTAAGTACAACAAAGTAAATAATACAGCAGTTTATAGTGATATCTGGAGGTGGCGCAATCCTCCAACTAGTCCACTTCAACCTTTCTGAGACCTGAAATTCACTAGAACAAACTATTGAGTTCTACTTACAATAAGTCCTATTCTAAGATCCCTACAAACAAATTGTTCCCAACAAAATATTCCCCCTGAGTTTTTCCCTAGCTCCTCGAGCCAAGTACTTCCAGTTTTCAAGATAACCTTGGAGCTTTTCCTTGATTTCCCAAACCATGTACTTCATGTACTCCACGCCTAGATGGTGTTGGTTATATGATGATTGTCAGCTAAGCTTCTCTTATAGATGTTCAACTATGATTTCAGAGAGATTGAAGAGACTACACTATTTCATAAACTTGTTCAGTACATGGTAGGTTTCTCCTTTCTGACCCAAGTGTTGGTATCCATTATGGAGAATGAGCTTCAGAAAGGGTATCTGAAAGATCAACTCTTTCACGATTAACAAACTCTTGTTATAGTTTAGAAACTACTAGTGATTCGTCGAGCTTGATGATCGCAACTGTAAGCTTGGAGAATGGTAGTATGAATGCTTGAGAAAATACTTGCTTGATTTGAAAGTATGAGCGTAGTTCATGTGTGTATTTCTCAGCTTGTAAGTGGTGATATTTATAGATGAATTTCAGAATCGTTTGAATATTATATCCGTTAGACCTTCTCAGAATTCAATCCGTTGATTTCTCGAAATAAGTACTCAGAAGTCCCTTTCTCATTTTTCAGAGAGGACTAAGCTTGATAGACTTTTCAGTCAGCATAATTAATACACTATACTACTTCTTTGTCATGTAGTCTCAATGGACACATGAGCCTTTCTGAAAGCTAGCATGCTTCTTGACCCAATGATGTCATATATTCAGAGACATGTAACGTGTCATTTGCACTATACATTGTGCTTTCTGAACAAAGTCTATCTGAGGTGACTAATATCTTCATCAAACTTGTACAATCATCAGTCTTCAAATCTTCGATTAAAATCCATTGCTAGGATCCTTATTCATGGCCTTCTCAAAATATACAATTACATTCAGAGACCTAAAAATCCTAATACAATTTTAACTAGACTAACATATTAAGTTATTTCCTCTTTTACAATGTTCACGTGAACTAAGAGTACTAGTCACCTTTTTGTTAAAGATAAGTCATATGGTGATTGATCAAAAATACGAACGGATATTACTAACAAATTTCCCCTGTTTTGATCAATCAATCATGACTATCTTAAAGTCCTATTACAAATATGGAAGTGAAAACAATCCACCATTTAATCATTTCAAATGATATTCAATCAGATAAATTAAGTGCAGTAAGTAAAAATTAACCAAATCACAAGAAGTGATCTTTGCTGACAAATTATCTTCTTATAAGTGGTTTCTGAGAGTATGATCTTCAGAAAGAACTATTACAGAGCATAAGATAACTTTTACAAGATGTATTACAATGAATTACAATCAACAGAATTACAAAACTACTAAGTAAATTAGGACAACAGGAGAATCCAAGCTCCAAGTAAACATCCTAACAAGCTAGTCTTCTAGTCTTCTAAAATAACTTAGGTTTAGAACTTAGGTTTAGAAACCTTAAGTTCTTCAGCATCTCCTCTGGATCAATGGGTATCAACCCTCCTGCAGTCTTCAGCATATTCATAATGTAACCTTCTGACAATGAGTTCTGTCTTTCTGGCTAGTTCATAAATTTTTCTATATGCTTTGTCAGTATTATCTTTGTGTTTTTCAAAAAAGTCTTCATTGGACTTCATGAAGTTCTTGACCCATAGGTATTTACCCCATAGCCATTCATGATACTTGTAAATTTCTTCCAAGTACACTATGTCATCCAGGTATTGTCCTTCATCATATAACATGATTCATAAGGTTCAACTCCTAGTTTGTTCTATTTACTGAGAGTACCATCCAATTTCCTTGTCTTGTTTATCTCTTCTAGCTTGGGATAAGGACATATAAATTATAATGACTTTTTCATAGCCTCAGTCCTCACATAAACGTCAAAATTAAGCCACTTGTGAGTATTTCCTTGATAAGGAAGAGTAGGCTTGTTGGTTCTCCATGGCATCATTTGCTTGTAGATAGGTTCTGGAAACATCTTGTTCAATAGCAGATGTTGTAGCTCAAGTATCCAATAACCATTCAGGAGATGTATGCATCTATAGGCTGATTGGCTATCATTGATTTTCACATACTCAATCTGGGTAGCAGCTAGCTTCTCTTGTTATCACTCTTGAACTCTACCAGCCTGTAAGTCCCTGCGCCCTTTTTTTTTAGTCATATCTCCGGTTCTACTTGCTTTCTGGGTTTTGTGATGGTTGATCCACCTTGGTTCGACTTGATGTTTCCAGAAGGAGTCCTGACAGATATTAAATTAGCAGCTAGAGGAGGTTCAGGTAGGCCTTCCACTCTTCTTCTCTTGTGAAGTGGATGTTCATCTGTATCAGTCTCATCATCATCATAGAAGTTTTTGATTGGAGACTTACAGTTTTCCTCCTGACCTTGGATTTCTCCTTCTTATTTTTCAGAAGGCTTGATTCCTTCAGATATAACAAGGGCCTTGGAACCCCTAATTATCATACTTAGTAGCCTTGTTCTTGGTTCTTCAGAAGTCATGTCCTATTTTGGAACTTGACTTGTAGAAGGTAATTATTTTCTCTTCCTTCCTCTACCTTTTTGGGCAGGTTTATTCTCTTCTCCATAGTCATGAGTGACTGAATCAAACTAACATAAGAATGAGAGAGTGAGTTGAAGTTCTGTTGCAGATTATTGTGAATTTGGACAAGTTTCTGTTCTGAGCTCTTTGTTCCCTTTAAGGAGTGCCTGCTCCTTTTGGTTCAGCTCTTCAAGCGAACGTGAGATAGACTCTTCTTTCATAATAGCATATTGAGCCTCTTCAAGTGCTCTGTTGGCATTGTTGCAGTCTTCATCCCGAACCATTCCTAGATCTTTCTGAGAAAGTGCAATGCTAGTGGCTCTGTGTAGCAAGAGCTTAGCAATCGGCTTGAGGTTAGTAGGTACAGATGAAAGTACTTGTGAATCTTCATCATCTAAGTCGTTTTTGAGTGGAGCAAACACAATACTTCTTCCAAGGAATTTTCCATCTCTGGAAGTAAGGACTGGTGTTGAAATGATATGTGGAGCAAGAAATTCTCTTTTCAGTTGAGAGAGAAGAATTGCATCCTCTTCTAGAGCCATATCATGTGCCTCATCATCGTTAGTGCTCACAAGTAAGTGATCGATGTAAGTGGTCTCAACAACCATTTTCTCAATACCTTTGGTGCTAGCTTTCTGAGATGATGGTTCATACAGTCTATCTGATGAAGCCTTAGCATCATTATCTGTATCGTTTGTCACCAGAGCGTCCAACTTTGCAGTCATGGCATCGATATATGTCTTCAGTTGTAGCTTTTAAACAAGGAGTGCCTTTTTCTTAGCATTATCTGCCACAATCTTCAGTAATTGGGCTTCATTTATTCAATCAGAGACTTGTACTCTAGATTGAGCTTAGTTTCTTCATCCAACATTTCCTAGAGTTTAGCAACTCTGGATTCAAAGGCCTTATGTTCTTCAGAGGGGTTGGCTTGTTGATTTTGCTCATTTACGTCATGTTGGGTTTGTTGATCTTGTTGATTAGCTGGAGGTGGTGATTGTTGTAATGTTTGTGGATACCACTGAGTAGAGTCCTCAGCAGTTGGAGTTCCCGTTCCATCATCTCCATGTGTCATTCCACCAGTCCCTGGCGAAGGACCATCATCATTGTCATCATCAGAATGATTATTATTATCATTGTCACCGTCCTCTGGATGTTCATCAAAAGAGTCTTCATCATTCTCGTCAAACTCTTCCTCTACATCTGAAACCAAATTGATGATTGTAGGGAGGGTAATCCTTTGCCCATTTACTTCCTCTTGTTCAGAGGGATAAACTCTGAGCTTCTGCGGCAAGATGGGATTGGAAGTCATCTCCCTTTTTGTCTATTCATCAATAACATTGAAGGCATCCATCAGCTTCTTCCCAACCTTGTAGGTGAAGTTTTCATTAACATATAGTGGGAATAATCCTCCACTAGGAACATTGCATGAACGTAGTTTCCAGATCGAAGGCTCCAGACCTTCTCTCTTGGTGATGAATCACTTTGGCTAGCTCTGATAGATCGGATTTTCTAAGCTTTTGCTATTTTCTGAAGCATTTGACATGCCTCTTCATTTTGATTGTCTGGAAAACCTTCTTCAGATCTAGTGGGGCTTCCACATCGATCACTGGTAACAATTGAGCCTATAATAAATATTTCAAGTTAGTTTGTTCAAACTTACTTGTGGTTATCTTAGAATTAGAGAAGTTTATGTTTCTGAGCATACCAGTGCATCCACACAAGGCTCATTAACTTGGACTTCTAGAGCAGTTGGTGCGTCAGATACCATGGTCAGAGGAGTGGATGCATCCTCTTTAACCATCCTTTCTGCTTGAGCCTGAGAATTAAAATCAAACTTTGTTAATTTAGAAATATTCTATAGAAGATATTTACAAGAAATGTATTTCTAAGAGTTTCATTTAATTCCAAGTTAAGAAGCTCAGAATCCATTTTTCAGAAACCGTTGCGTTCTCTGGTAACCTTTCTGGAGACTTGGCCATTTCGACCGTGTCTATTTCCATAGGTGTTGTGGATGTTTCCAAATTTTCCTCAGCAACCATTTCCTTAGAATGAACCTATTCGAAGAAACAATGTGTTTGATTAAGCAATGTTGATTTGTACAAGATATTCATAAACACAATGTTTATGTTTTACATACCTCCACAACGGAAGGCTCAGAAGCAATTTCTTCAGATGGAATCTCTTGAGCTTGTGATGTTTCCATCACTTCAACAGCTTTCTCACTTGGAGCTTGTATATAGACATTTATGAAGTTAGAAATATAAGAATCTTGACTAAGTACAAAATTGATTCTTTTCAGACACAATTGACTTCCTGCTGATCAAGCTCATTTTCTTGTATTGTAGAGGTTGAAGGAACCTCTTCTTCATTTAGAGGGGTGGGTTCAATGTCGCCCCCCCCCCCCCTGCTCTATTGTCTCCGTGAAAGCCTGTATCAAAGTATGTTTATGAGTAACTAGCTTAACATTTATTCAAATGTGTCACAAATTAGATATAGTCAACTCTTATTACATGTGTATCGTCAGACACTGTGGCTTCCATTTCATGGCTTGAAGTTTCTGGTACATCGGACCTTTCCTTTGCTTGAACATTCTGAGTTCCTGTCTCAGATGTTTGAGGAACTTGCTAGGGTGCAGGAATTTCTTCATCAATCAAGTTTGTTGTCAACTTGAGTGTGGAACCAATGTCAGAACCTTCCATCATTCTGTCATCCATCGCCAAGCCTTCATCTTCCTGTTGAGGTGTGACAATTTCAACTGACCTCTCGGGGATTGCATCTTCTGCAACCTTAGCTTTCTGAGGCAGTGAAGCTGAGCTAGAGGCTCCACCATGAGTCTCTATCCATAATCTTTTAAGTTCCATCTGTAACGGTAGATCATCTTCATAATCCATATCGAAGTCTGGGACAGACTCGTCGATCTGGTTGAAGTCGTTCACTTGAAACACTGACATATTGCTAATGCTCAAGGATCTCATTTCTGAGCTGGAGTCCTTCTGGACTGAAAGGGGTCTCTGGCTTCAACATCTTGTGTTTTCCTTTTTGGTCGAGGAATGTCATCTATGACAATCTGAGTCCTCTTCCTTGAACTCGCTTTGTTGGTCCATGGTTTCTTTGCAATGTGGACCTCAATTTGTATCTCTTCGGATATGTTGATATGGGAATATGTCAAATCCGACATTTGGGCATCCCGAGGACAAATCCTAAGACATCACGATATTACAAGGGCAAAGCTCCAAGGATCTGAGCCCCAAACCATCCAAGGTCACAATTGGGCAAGATATATGAAGGATACCGTGACAAGGATAGCCGGACTGATATCTCACATCCGAGGATAATGTGTCCGGACCAAGATCACATATGCATACATCCGGACCTAAAGATAACCAAGCGTGGCAAATCATAATACGTCAGTAGTGGAGGGCTCTGTTCTGGACACGTTGGTCCGGAACCATCACTTCGGATGTAACAATTTGTAGGAAGACGTCGATTTCCACTAAACCTACAAAATGACTAAGCTAGTCCTGAGGCCCAAATGCTATATGGGTTATGGTAACCATATCATTCACGGGCTTAATTAAGCTCTATTAGCCCAACACTTGGTATGATCAAACAAGTCTGACCCAAGAAGGGAATTAATCTCTATAAATAGGGAACACCTTTTAAGGTAAACCAAAGTAAGTATGCTCACTTAATCTTCACATTATACTACAAGCCTATTACCTTTAGTTACACAGAGTTGACCTACTATCACTCTTGAGTAAAGTCTTGTATATGATTTGATCCATGACAAACCGGGTCTAAAGGTTCTAACCCCCCCCCCCAACCTTCTCAAGTCATCTGTGCAGATTCGAGTGATAGGTTCCGGGCGCAAGGACTAAAGCTTGAGCTATTCGAGGTCTTGGAGGATCGAGAGAGTTTGTTGGTTTTTTGTAATATCCGTGGTTGGGGCTTTTACCTCAACATAATTGGTGCCGTCTGTGGGAAGCTGAGCAAAAAGCTAAGTCATCCAGATAATCGTTCGAAATGGCAAGATCTAGGAAATCAGCTCGGATAGTGTCTTCTTCAGGAGAAATACCGGTTGGGCGTCCTCGGTGTAGGCCACCTACTCTGAATATAATGGCTACTCGAACTACCACCCGGACAAGGGGGAGTTATTCTTGTGACGGACGTACATCAACCGGCTCGTCACATGATGGTCCCCCGGATCTTACCGAGAGAGACCTAGTTCCCCCGATCCAATAGCCTCCTCCATCAGGAGGGCAGGGCTGCCGGTCGGGAGAAATTTCACTCTGCTGAACGGAACGGTCATTTCTCCTTATGAGTTCGAGATGAACGACAACCAGTTCAGCTTACTACTCAACGTCATTCAAGGATGTCTAGGTTCGAACAATGTTCAGCCAACACCACAATAGCCCACCTCGAACAAGCTGAGCCCACACACTCGAGGCATGAGAGAAGGACAGTCAAGGAAATAATCGGGGAAGTGATCCGGGACAATGACCTTCGTCATCTAATCAACCAAATAACTAATTCCCGAGAGCGCCATGAAAAGAGTTCCGAGGAGGCTAGAGCCAAACCGGCCAGAACTAACCGTATTGCTTCAAATCCGAGGAATGTTGATGACTTTGCTGGGGAATGTGTCATTGAAGTCAAGGCAGGTCAAGCACCAGGAATTAATTTGGATCCGAAGACAGGGGAAAGACTTACCCCCGAGCATATCTATATCCGACATAAAGCTCTGGAAATGGAAATGGCAAGAAAAGGTAACCAAGATGGTTCTGAAACCTCTAAGCAATGCTATCCAGAGAGAGAGAGAGAGAAAGCCCACGGAATGTACCATTCTGATCTTTGAGCGATACTACGGAAATAGTTGTCCGGCTGCCCATCTCACCGTTATGAATCCAAGATGGATAGCAACGGACTAAACGACAATCTCAGGGAGCTCAACTTTTCTACTACTCTCTTCGGAGAATCAATGGATTGGTGGACCAGTTTGTCGTCCGGGTTCATACGATCATTTGATGATGTTTCTACATTATTCCTAAAGAGGTTCCAGAAATCCAAAAGGAGGAAAAGATCCCTAGATCATCTAGCTGAAATCATTCAGTTTGAGAATTAAGATCTTCGGACTTTCTTGGATAGGTTCAATTCAATGGTCCGACAGGTAGAAACGGGTCCGTCACCTGTATGCTAACACCATCAACCATGATCTCTGGAACAAGCTATCCGAAGAGGAAATTTTGAATGAAAGACAGTTGCAGGATATATGTGATCATATCCTATACGGAGTCGAGTTCCATGGGAATGTTCCCTTCAGAACCAGACAGAAAAGGGACAAGGAACCTGTTAAGCAAAAAGCTCCCAAAGCTTGGAAACCTAACTTGAGGAGGGATAACCGAGGGAAACAAGAGTTCCGAAGAGAACGAACTCCTCCTAAAAGGTATAATGAGTACACTCGGTTGAACCGTCTAAGGGAAGAGATTTTGTCTATTATGGTCAACAAGAAATTGGATATCCAGTGGCCGAGGCCTTTCTACAACAAAAGAAGCTAAGAATTATTGTGCTTTTCACAGATAAACCGGGCATTCAACAAAGAAACGTATTCAACTTAAAACAAAGATTGAAACACATATCTAAAGTGGACAGCTCAAGGAGAAGTATTCTAGGGAAGGTCCTGAGCAGAAGAAAAAGAAAGGAGCCCGAGGCATAAGTCCATAACACTTCCCTCCACCGAGGAATACTCCACCACCCGAGGGAAGAAAGTATGAGGAGTATCTGGAGGAAGGAGATTATGAGAACTTTCCCTACAGCGGGTTGATTAATGCCATAGCTGGAAGTCCGAGCGGTGGAGATAGCTGCAATGCCAGAGAGAGAACAACCCAAGACATCCGAAATGGAGACTTAGTGAGAAATCCAGCACCTCCGAGGGGATCGAAAACAATCTCTTTCGATGATAGTCAAATACCTCCCCCTACATTTGGATATGTAGACACCCGACCTCCTAATGTTCCGTTGGTGGTAGCACTGGTAATCGCCACCTACAAAGTCAACAAGGTTTTGGTAGATACCGGCAGCTCTTCGGATATCATCTCCAAAAGAACAATAGATCAGATGAACTTGGGGGACATCGAGTATGGAAAGGTAAACACTTCACTCTTTGGGTTCGGGGATGCTGATGTCACACCCATCGGAACAATCAAGCTGCAAATTTCAATGGGGACCTCCCCGAGGAGAATGACACAAACAGTGTTGTTCCTCGTTGTTGACAAAGCAGTCAACTACAATGTCATCTTCAGTAGGCCAGACCTCAATCAATTCCGAGCTATCTCATCCCCGCTACACAACTGCATCAAATTCCCCACTCCTTATGGAGTCAGAGAAGAATTAGGGAACAAACGAGAGGCTTGGGGATGTTACATCCTGTCTACGAATGTGGCTACAAGTCTGATACTTTCCATATCTAAAGGGCCGAGCGTACCACAGCCCCCGAAGACTGAAATCGTAGTAGGAGCAGCTGATCACAAGTTCCCTAAGTCTATCCGGATAGAGCCTCATGAGACTATGAAAGAGATTCAAATTATCGAAGGCGATCCGGACAAAAAGACTAAGATAGGGACTCAGATGAGTTCCGAAGAAGAGTTGAAACTAATAGCTTGCCTCCGGAAGAATTCGGATATCTTTGCTTGGAGTACAGATGATCTCAAAGGGATAGATCCGAGGGTAACTGTTCACCGTCTGTACATGGACCCGACGGTCAAACATATCCGTCAAAAGAGGAAAGACTTCGGCCCAATAGAGGATGCAATCATAGCAGCCGAGGTTGAGAGATTGTTAAAAGCCGGACATATTAAAGAGGTAAGATATTCGGATTAGGTTTGCAAGGTAGTCTTAGTTGAAAAGTCCCCCGGCAAATGGAGAATATGCAATGACTTCCCTCGACTGAACAAGTTTTGTCCGAAAGACCCCTATCCTTTGCCTCGGATTGATAAGCTGGTAGACTCTACATCCGGATGTGCCCTCTTAAGTTTCATGGACGCTTATCAAGGATTCTACCATATCTGGATGCACAAGAAGATGTTCCAAAGACAGTGTTATTCGTGGCTGGGAGAGTATATTGCTTCAAAGTCATGCCATTCGGACTCAAAAATGCCGGAGCTACATATTAGAGGCTCGTGAACAGAATGTTTAAGAAAGAACTCGGGAAAACCATGGAGGTTTATGTGGATGATATGTTGGTCAAAAGCAAGATCGAAGAGAGCCACATCAAACACCTGGAAAACTGTTTTTCCATCCTTAGGAAGTACGGAATGAGCTTGAATCCGGAGAAATGTACCTTCGGAGTCAAAGGAGGAAAGTTCCTCGGGTACGGGATCACAGAAAATGGTCTTTTCGGGAATCATTGGATGTTCATTGTGGAAGATTCGGATACCATAATGGAAGTTGCTCCTACCGAACCTACAGATATTCGGATGGAACCAGAGAAGACTATGGAACCCGAGGTTATTATAAGAAAGCAAGTTCCCACAATGATCCTACAAGTGGACGGATCATCCAATGGAAGGCTCGGAGGTATAGGTATCATCATCCAAAAGTAAAATCGAGACGGGCAAATACTCGAAAGCAGAGTAAAGTGCGAAAAAAAAGTAAAATTGTTTCAAGGTCCGAAGACCATACAGATTCCACGGAGCATACTCCACCTTCGAATCTTTTCTTCATTCTGGGGCCTTAGAACTCCCCTCACCAATTTCCTTTTTGGCCTCCTGAACCTCGTGCACCAGCTTCGCCTTCTCAACGAACTTCGGAGCCTCTTCTACCAGATTAAGTTCCGGCTGTCCACGAATCGGGCCAGGAATGTTCAGCCAAACACGGTTGTGAGCAGAGTATTCATCCAAAGGCACCAAAAGATGTTGGAGCAAGACTCCGGGAACAAACTTTGCAAGATAAGGGCCTCCATGATTGAACTTTAGCTTCGAAGTCTCCAGGGCAACTAGCTCGCAAAACTCATCGCTCATCAACTCGGTATCATCGAGGGGTTCACCAGTAAACCGAGTGTCATCCGGATTATTGAACGGACTTAAGCCCTGACTCTTTGGATTGAAGTTGCTCGGAAGCTTATCCTTCAATTGGAGTTGTCAGATAGCAGAGTCAAAACCAGCCGCTCGAGCATCATCCGTCGTGCACATCAAGAGCTCAAGAAGTGTCGAATAGCCTTCATTCAGGTGTGCATGATGTTCTCGAGCATTTGTTCCTTGAAGCTCTGGAACAACCCGAGGATCTCCCCACAGCCCTTCACAAAATTGTACCTCTCAGACCGGACCGAAACCAAGTCGCGAGCCAAGGCTTGGCGATTCTCATCCGACCTATGAAGATCCGCAACAGCATTTTGGTACTTAGTCCGGTATTCCCAAAATTTTCCATCCAAATCTATCACGCTAGCCTCGGACTTCGACAGTTGCGCATCAATCTCGACCCTCTCCCCAGGCACATGAGAACACGCCTGAACCACGACAGTCAACTGAAAAGAAACGAGCGTAAGATACTTGAAAACAATAAACAAGCAAGGAAATTACTTTGAAGGCAAAAGCCTCGGATACTAACCTTTCGGCTCGTTGCAGCAAGTTCGACTATCTGCTCAACCTCGTTCATTACCACCAGCCGGGTCAACTTGGCCTCTAAGTCAGAATCCGAGCCGGGGACCATTACTGCTTTACCTTTTGCCATCTTCGACTCAAGGAGAGAACCCTCCTAAGCCCTCTTCGGTCCAGATACAACCTTCGAAGCGAAAGATTCGGAAGCCTTGGGTGGCTTCTTCGCATCCGCCTCCTTGGCAGCCTTAGTCTTCCCCTGCTTTGGGTTGGGCATCCGGAGCTCCTCCAACCACTTGGTGACCCTGTCGGTATTACTCTCCGAGAAGACTGCAACATTCATGGGCTCATCCATCGGAAGGGTGGTAGAAACCTTGATAAGCCGGCTCCTCTATTCCTCAGCTATCTCCCTGTCCTGGTCCTCTCATTGCTTCCTCTTTAGTTCGAGAAGGGCATACATGACGTAATTTAACCAGTGATCTACACAAGCATGAGAAGTTAAATGATCAGATACAGGCTATTTATACTTGAATCAAACATGAAGAGTAAAAACATATAATGCACACTTCAGATATACATCTACGGGACTATTACTAACCAAAGTCTTGTGGCGGAATACCACAATAACACAACGGAGTTAACCCGGCCAGATACGGTAAGAGTTGACAGATTAACCCTCGGAAGAAATAGATTTATGTCCGGTTTTTCTTTTGGAGCGCCTGCATCCACAAGGGTAAGTTCCGCGACGGCATCCGAACATAAGGAAAGTCTCCCGAGAGAACATCCTCGGATACAACCACTTCTCCCGGTTTGAATTGGGCTCACCCTCCTTCAGTGCCGGACGAACAAAAAAATTACCTCTTCCACCACTCGACACCAAGAGAGGAAATCGGGTCATCAAAGAAAACATATCAGGGCCTCGCAAAGAAGGAGTAATAGCCCGGATGTGAGTCACTGGCCTTAACCTCAAATAGTCGCTAAAAATTGGTCGTGTTCAAATGTATGCCAATGCGCTTGCACAAGGCCCCGAAACACATCAGATTACCCAACGAGTTTGGCATAATCTGATGAGGGCTCAAACCCAAATCAACAAAAATTTGAAGGAATTGCGGAGCAACTGGAATTCTCCATCCGCAGTGAAGAGATGCCTCGTACACCGCCATGTACCCAGCCGGAGGATTGTAAAAAGCACATTTGTGGTCCGACACCATCATTTCCAGAGACTCGGGTATCTCGTACCAGTCTCGGATATCTTCCAACCTTTCCTCGGTTAGCTCACTAGCTCAGGTCGGCAACGTCTAATCTGAATTGAGCTCTCCTAGCGGATCCGGATGAAATAACTTTGCCCTAGACCTCGGATATTTAATGTCATATACTCGGCCACTCAACGTCCCGACGGTATCATCCCGGTCTTTGTCCTCCTCGTCAACCTCCTCCTCTTTCATGGCCTAGACCTATTCCGCCGCCACACGTTTGTCCCTCGAAGCCCCAGCTCTGGCCGCCACGAGGTTCGAAAGTTGGTCAACGTCAATTATAGAAATCATACGAAGATGCATTACCGCGTGGACCGTGTCCTCGACGCCCGTCTCAAACATAGAGACCTCGGGAGCTTCACTAGTAGTATCCTCTACCGTCTCCTTGAAGGTTTCCTAAATAAAGGGTAATTGGTAAGGATGAATTCGAGAGTTGTAACCTAAATAGTGGCAGAGTAAACTGACCTCGAGAGGAAGCTCAGCGCCTTCGGATTCATCATTCCCACCAAACTCCTGAGTGGAGGTACGATGTACGGGACCAGGCTGAGATGAAGACGCCTCCATTTGACGATCCGGGCTTGATGACCAAAGAATTTCTAAGAGAAAGGGGGAACTACTAGCCTCCGGGTTAGTCCCGGCATCAAGTTGTGCGAACCCTTGGTTCGGCTCTTCCAGAGCCTCGTCGGCGAATGCCTCAGCTAGATCAGCCGAGGACAGGGATTAAGATCCAGACTACGTACTGGACTCCGATTCGGATCAATAACGTTGACCATCTCGGACGTTCTAGCTATCACTATCAGACATCCTAGTAGAGGAAGGGAAGGGGTAAGTCTACACGGTACGGATCGCCCTAATCGAGCAGAATTAGATCGAAGCAATACAATGTGTCTCAACGGATCCTAGCCTAAAGGCACCCCTAGTACTACGTTCAGTTAGAAGTTAGCAAGCGCAGTTCAAATTATCCGAATTAACCTAAAATGCCTACGCGTGTTTGGGGATTCTCAGCATATCTGAATACTAGTTACAGCCGTATCATACATATCAAAAATACAGCTTAAGCAGAAACGAAGCACTACAAAAACGGAAACAAAAGATAATACGCCAAACACAAGAAGAAGAGATCCTAAGGCAGCTACTGCTCCGTAACGCTCGAAATGCTTTGCTTCGGATTGCTGGGTTACTTTGCTTCAAATGATTGTTTTGGAAAAATTCACTCTCTAGAAATGCGATAGCATTGACGTTGATGGCTTCCCTATCTATAGGGAAGGATAATTTCGGAAATCTAACCGCCACCGCGATCGTGGCGACGATCTAACCACCCACTATCTCTGATCCAACGGCTCAGATCACTCAGTGAATCTGAAAAAGAGAAAATGGACAATAATGCACTTAACGACATTTGGTATTCCCCTCGGATGCTATAAGTTCACGGATGATATAATCGTCGGGATTAGATATCCTTAACCGTTTGAGTTTCGTTAGCAAGATTGATGATTTGTGGAAGATCATTCTCTTCGGATGAATAATCAACTAGCAATTCAGATATAATATCCTATAGCTCAAGTTATAACAGAGGACTCAAACACACGGGAAGAAGCGAAAAAGGAAGTAGATACACTTCAGTCCGGATGTAATTATCTAGAATACCGTTCAAAACATAGCAAAACAAGCACATCAAAATGTTGTCCGAAGTAATCACAACTTTGGGAAATTTACAAAATTGTTCGGGGCATACCCCGCCTTCACCAGTTTGCATCGTCCGTGTCGGACTCATCAGTCTCCACATAGCCTGACCCCTATTATTCGCCACCACCCTCTTCCAAGCGAGCCAGCGCCTCTGGGACTCCTTCTTGAGCTTCTTTAGGATCTCGACGTGCGGGTAATTCAGCGCCCAATCTCCTTTATCTCCCACAAGTCCTTCTTCATACAAGAGAGCTCGCAAAGCACCGGATCTTCGGATGTCCCCTCACCCGGATAGGCTGGGGAATGCAACCCCACAATCAAAATTCATGAAGTCCCGCCATCCCTGGGTACCAGGGATGATCGGAGCTTCAAAGGGATGATTCCTCGGCCGACGAGCTCTATATGACCGTATAGCTGGAGCCGGAATCGGAGCATTGAACGGGATGATGGCCCGATTAAGATCCTCAGTAGGAACAGGTTCTAGAGCGGGATCCAGATTGGGGGCAAGCAGAGCTACGGACGGACGAGCAGTATATTCGTCCTGGTAGTGGGCCCTTCAAGAGTGACCAGACTGATTCTTTGACATTCTAAGAGATACGAAAAACGAAGCAAATTACAAATAGGCCCGAAAACTACAAGGCCCGAATTGAAGAAAAAAAACCACAAAGAATGGCGAAACTTAACTCGCAAAGTATTCTGTTCATTTCGCATGGGTTAAAAATTTTTTTGCCTGTTGTAAAAGTGAAAGCGACAGCTCCTATTTATATGAGGATATTTTAGGCAACACGGGCGTTTATTACTTCTCGCCTCTTCATATCCACCATTGATCTTTTTGATCCAACGATCACGAGGCATCTCGAAAGGCGAAAAGACATAAATGGTCACCCTATGCGCAATCCGGATAGGGACACACGATTCACGCAGTCACTCCGGAGGTCTCAACATTCGGACGATCAACACATCCTCTCGGATGTACATAGGTTTGGACATTCAAAAGTTATCTTTCAAATACAAATACTCCTTTCTCCAAAGTACAATCCAAGGCCCTTCACTTCGGATTGCATGAAGAAGGAGGGGGGAAGAGAGATACTCTCAAAAGGACTACAAGGACCATTAGACACGGATTTCTTTTTCTCATGGAATGGATTGAACAAAAGACTTCTCCTTTTTTATAGTTCCCAACTATCTTTTACTAAGATACTTCGAAACTAGGGGGACATATATTGATACGGGAATATGTCTAATCCATCATTTGGGCATCCCGAGGATAAATCCTAAGACATCACGGTATTACAAGGGCAAAGCTCCAAGGATCCGAGCTCCAGACCATCCGAGGTCACGATTGCACAAGATATACGAAGAATACCGTGACAAGGATAGCCGGACAGATATCTCACATCCGAGGATAATGTGTCCGGACCAACATCACATATGCATACATCCGGAACTAAAGATAACCAAGCATGGCAAATCATAATAAGTCAGTAGGAAGATGCCGACGCCCACTAAACCTACAAAATAACTAAGCTAGCCCTGAGGCCCAAATGCTATACGGGTTATGGCAATCATACGATCCACGGGCTTAATTAAGCTCTATTAGCCTAACACTTGGTACGATCCAACAAGTCTAACTCAAGAAGGGAAATATTCTCTATAAATAGGGAACACCTTTCAAGGTAAACAAAAGTAAGTATGCTCACTTAATCTTCACATTATACTACAAGCCAATTACCTTTATGTATACAGAGTTGACCTACAATCACTCTTGAGTAAAGTCTCGTGTCTAGTTTGATCCAAGGAAAACCGAGTCTAAAGGTTCTAACCCCCCCCTCAAGTCATCTATGCAGATTCGAGTGATAGGTTCCGGACGCAAGGACTGAAGCTTGAGCTATCCGAGTTCTTTAAGGATCGAGAGAGTTAGTTGGTGTTTTGTAATATCCGTGGTTGGGGCTTTTACCTCAACAGGATACTCCTTCTCCCTGAGCAACTAACTCATCTTTGGCAAACTTTTTCAAGTCTTCCACATGAGCATGTCGGTACAATGTGTTGGTCATTGGGATGTCGAGATGCTCTTTAAGAACAATTCCACATTTCTCCAAAATGTAGCAAATTTTTAGACCATAGTGCATATTCCACTTGGTGTCGACACGCCCTTTAACAATCTTGGGCTCAAATTCATTGACCCGTTGACGAACTTCATAAAGAGAGATTTTCTCCAATTGAGAGGTTATCTCTGTCATTTAGCTCTTTCTGGAGAATGACCATTATCATCCATCTCTCCAAACTTACATGGTCAATTCCACCTTTGGTCCCATCCAAGCACCTATGAAGGATGCTGGCAAGCACATTCCATTGCTCAAAAAGGTGTCTTGTCTGATGTTTCCCAAAATGAAAGAAGAGGGGCAGTCCTCAATCTTGTCATTTGTTGCTTCTTCATACAACACTCTGACTTCAGTGTTCAGAGTCTTGTCTTTTGTGTTAATCTCCCATGTCGTCCCACAATTTTTGAGACGGAAGATTTTGCAAAATGCATCACAATGAATATGTATTTCTACACCTTGAACCTTAGATTTAATGAATGTTGTTCACAATCTTGGTATAGAATTGGGAAGAGTTGTAAAACTCTAAGACATCAACTGGAGATAGTCTAGTAGGTGCGACACAGAGGAATTTCTTAATGTGTGCCTTGGAGAGCATCTTCACAACTAGATTCTTGTATGGAGTGGAAAAGATAGCCTCACTCAAGTATTTCTCCACCATGTGTGCTCCCCAATTCATTTTGATATTGGAAGTCCAATCCTTTGGTTGAAATTTCCCAGCAAGCATTAGTTCAACACTTGCAAAACTTTTTCTCCTTCCATTTCAGCAGAAGAAGCGGTTGCATCTGAGTTCTTGGATGAGGTCTTTCAGGGTGCCATCTCTTATATAGAGTTTCTAGGTAGATATTGAGAAGAAGTGCTTGAATTCGAGAGAATGTTTAGTATATCTTTTCAGAAAACTAAGCAGCACACAGAAGATTAGCAGAAGGATTTGCAGAAAACATAGAGAGTTTTGGCTATTTTGATGCAAGTTAAAATTTGGGATTTGGTAAAAGTGTTTGTCTCTTACTAGAACCCATTATATATAGCAAGATAAAATTACATAGATACAACATACGTATAGAGCTTCGAATATGTATATGTATACATTGCATCGGCGTGGTATACGTTTCTACTTTGCAATAAATGCGAAGTGGGCCATGACTACATTTGCTACATGCACTACTTGACGAGTTTTAATGTCACCCATTGACATCAAACGAATATTCATCAAGGGCTCTTGTTCAATATCTTGCAATGATATCAATCAACAAATGTTCCCGTGTCCACTTAATGAATTTTGGCAATATATATCCATAAGTCACTGTTAGTATGTGAGACTAGAAACCTTTTGTCTTATTATTTCAGAGAGCAAGTCTTGTTTTATATTACTTATCATATAAATGGTAAAAACAAAAAAACACAAGACATGTTTGACTCTCAGAAATATGTACAATGTTGGACTATTAATTCTCACATACTTCATGACTTAAATGGTTTTCTAAATTCTTGTTTCAGAAATTACCATTTGATATATGACCTGTCCATAATATCTGAGTTCTAGTTCAAAAATTGGGAACCTCCTGCTCTGATACAACTTGTTGGTCCAGATAACGACAAAGGAAAAGACTAAGGGGGGGGGGGGGGTGGATGAATAGTATTTTCAAACTTTCATCAATAAACAGTCTTTCTCATAAATGGGTAGGTTTCTGATACTTCGATTCAGAGAGTGGAAGACTTTAAGCATTACATAAACATAAATGTGTTTTGCAGTCATAATGTGTGTCTGTGTGTGATATGCTAGAATGTAAGTACAATAATGTAAATAACACATAAGTTTATAGTGGTATCTAGAGGTGGCGTAATCCTCCAACTAGTCCACTTCGGCCTTTCTGAGACCTGGAATTCACTATAACAGACAATTGAGTTCTCCTTACAATAAGTCCTATTCTAAGATCCGTACAAACAAATGGTTGACAATCAAATGTTTCGCTTGAGTTTTTCCCTAGCTCCTCGAGCCAAGTACTTCATGTACTCAAGATAACCTTGGAGCTTTTCATTTATTTCACAAACCAAGTACTTCCTGTACTCCACGCCTAGACGGTGTTGGTTATATGATTATTGTCAGGTAAGCTTCTCTTATAGCTTTTCAACTATCATTTCAGAGAGCTTGAAGAGATTACATTACTTAAGATACTTGTTTAATATATTGTAGGTATCTCCTTTCTGACCCAAGTGTTTGTATACGTTCTAGAGAATGAGTTTCAAAAAGGGTATTCGAAAGTTCAATTCTTTCACGAATACAATCTCTTGTTATATGTTCAGGACACTTAGAACTACTCGTGATTCTCCGAGCTTGATGGTCACAACTGTAAGCTTGGAGAATGGTAGTAATGAATGCTTGAGAGAATACTTGCTTGATATGAAAATATGAGAGTACTTCGTGTGTGTATTTCTCAGCTTCTAAGTGTTGATATTTATAGATGAATTTGAGAGTCGTCTGAATAGTATCCGATAGACCTTCTCAGAATTCAATTCGTTGATATCTCGAAAAAAGTACTCAGAAGTCCCTTTCACATTTTTCAGAGAGGACTAAGCTTGATCAACTTTTCAGTCGGTGTATTAATACACTATACTATTTCTTTGTCTAGTAGTCTCAACGAACACATGAGCCTTTCTAAAAGCTAGCATGCTCCTTGACTCAATGATGTCATATATTTAGAGACATGTAACCTGCCATTTGCACAATACATTGTGCTTTCTGAACATAGTCTATCTGATGAGACTAACCCTTATGTCTTCATCAAACTTGTGCAATCTCCAGTCTACAAATCATCGATTAAAATCCATTGCTAGGACCCTTCCTCATGGCCTTCTCAAAATATAAAATAATATTCAGAGACCTAAAAATCCTAATATAAGTTTAACTAGACTAACATACTAAGTGATTTCCTCTAGTACAATGTTCAAGTGATCTAACATTACTAGTCACCGTTATGTACTAAAGATAAGTCATATGGTGATTGATCAAAAATACTAACTGATATTCCTAACACTATGATTAAACCTCTGTGAGAGTGTAAATAGCTTTGACAAATGTTTTGAAAGAAACTTCCTTCTTTCTGAGTTCTTCATTTTCAGAAAGTAGTTTCTTCAACTTACCTTTTAGCTCATTCAAGGCCAGTTCACGAGAATTTTCATTCCCCGATATATGGAATTTCAGAGAAGCTATTTCATCGTCTTTAAACACAGACACCTTGGTCAAATTTGCACTCTTCTAGAATTTTGGTCTTTCACTCAGCAACCAAAAATTCTCTCTCATATCGATCCAGTTCAATCTTGACCAATTCTGAATCCTTAAGGCCGTCATCATCACTTTCATAGTACAAGAATTGTGATGTGTTTATTACATCATCAACCATAAGGCATTCTTCAATGTTGGAGATGCCGGGACCTACGATCTCAACAACCCCACACATATCATCGTGAGTAATCCGGGCACAATTCTGGTGATGATAATTTTGAGACTTCTGAATCCTCATCTTCAGAATCTGACTAAATATCTAGAGTATCAAGTTGAATTTGGATCTTCTTTCTCTCTTAAGTGAGCAATTGCCCTCTGAGTTCTTTGAATGTTCTTCTTTCCTTTTTTTCACCCGTCCTAAGCTTGTTAAAAGGAGGACAATCACGTTTGAAGTGACCGAGTTTCTAAAAATAGAAGCAGATATCATTCCAAACTTCAGCAACTTTAGTACTCACAGCTTTCTAAGCAGGGTTGTTCAGAGAGTTGTTCTTTTGGATGTTCTTGTACTGATGGTGGTTTGAGCTGAGATGCTTTTTCAACTTCTCTTTTGCTTTTCTCCTATCAATCTCTTGACCCACATATTTCTTCATTTGACGCACATCAAGAGCATTTTCTTCAGACACTTCTTTGGTACCCTTCTTTTTAGAAGTACCTTGAGTAACTGGAGCAACACTCTACAACTTTTTAGTTGCAGCCAATCTACATTGGGTTGTCTCATAGTTCACAGTGGCTAACTGTGAAAAGAGTTCCACTGGAGTGATTTGGGGCATTTCCTAATTGAAGTAGAAATACTGTGTATGCTACAAATTCTGGTTCAAACTTCTGACAATGGTTTTCACCTTCTCAGGATTTGAGTATCTGTCACTTCTTCCAAATGCAGCCATTTCACTCATGAGAGTAGTAAATCGAAAATCATGTTATTTCATAGTTTCACTGGAACCCTGTTTGATGTTTTGGAATTTCAACTTCAGAACCTCGAACTTGTTTTCCTTGATTTTCTCAGTTCCTACATAGATTTCTTCAATCAATTGCCAAGCAAATTCTGCCGTCTTTGCACACCACGGGTTGCACTGTATATGCTCAGGTGTCGATCGAATGATGATGTTATGAGCTTGACCATCCAACCTGTGTCTCTTAGCAACTTCAGATGTCCAGAGTTCACGAGGTCTGTCTTCATACTCAACATGTCCAGGAACAACACGACCACTATCACTAGTAGAAGTGTCACTACCTTCAACATCAGTGTTTCTCCGACCGTCAAACACTCCAATGACTTGTTTGAGCTTTCTGATCTTGATTAGTTCTTTCCTTAATGACATAGATCACCTCATCACTAAGTGCTTCTCGAAATTGTCTGGCTACGAAACCGGAGCATCACTCAGAGACATACCTGCACACTTAATACACAATTAAAACATCCTCGGGTTGACAAAAACCTTTACCTATCTGAGGGATCGAGGTTAAGTGTAGAAGGCTTGGGAACCTCCTTCTCTGTTACCACTTGTTGGTCCAAATAACAACAAAAGAAAAGACTAGAGAGGGGGAGCGGGCGAATAGTCTTTTCAAACTTCTGTCAAGAAATAGTCATTCTCATAAACTGGTAGTTTCTGATACTTAGAGTCAGAGAGTAGAAGACTTAAGTGATACATAAATGTGATTGTGCTTTGCAGTAATAATGTGTGTGTTTTGTGTATGTCTGTATGTGTGTGTGTGTGTGATGTTAGAATGTAAGTACAGTAAAGTAAATAACACATCAGTTTATAGTGGTATCTGGAGGCGGCGTAATCCTCCAACTAATCCACTTGGCCTTTCTGATACCTGGAATTCACTAGAATAGATAATTGAGTTCACCTTACAATAAATCATATTTTAAGATCCCTACAAACAAATGGTTCCCAACCAAATGTTAGCTCCCAAATTTTCCCTAGCTACTCGAGCCAAGTACTTCCTGTACACAAGATAACCTTGTGTGTATTTCTCAGCTTCTAAAAGGTGATATTTATAGATGAATTTGAGAGATTTTCAATAGTATCCGTTAGACCCTCTCAAAATTCAATCCGTTGATATCTTGAAATGAGTACTCAGAAGTCCCTTTCTCATTTTTCAGAGAAGACTATGCATTGAGCGACTTTTCATCTGGTGTAATTAATGCACTATACTATTTCTTGTACAGTAGTCTCAACGGACACATGATCCTTTCTGAAAGCTAGCATGATCGTGAACTCAATGATTTCATATGTTCATAGACTTGTTATGTGCAATATTTGCACTAAAAAATATGCTTTTTGATCATAGTCTATCTGAGGAGACTAAACCTTATGTCTTCATCAACTTGTGCAATCTTCAATCTTTAAATCTTCGATTAATATCCATTGCTAGGATCCTTCTTCATGGCCTTCTTAGAAATATAAAATTACATCCAGAGACCGAATAATCCTATTACAAGTTTACTAGATTAACATACTAAGTGATTTCCTCTTTTACAATGTTCAAGTAAACGAAGAGTACTAGTCACATTTCTATACTAAAGATAAGTTACATGGTGATTGATAAAAAATATTAACAAATATTCCTAATAGAGATCCTTTTCATTATACGTACGAGAATAATACATTTTCATTCAAACTTTCCACTAAAACAAGTATAAAGACATCTCCAAACCTTCAAACTTAATTGCACTCCCTCTCTTAATATACAAAATCAGGATAAAATAAAAATAATAAAATTTCTATTCCCAATTTTCGTAATTAAGGAAATAAATATGGAATATATTAGAACTCACGCCATCTTTTTGTTGTTCGTCATACTTACCCTCTCCATCGCCCAGTCCACGACCACCACCTACATACCATCTTTTCTTAAGAAGTACTGTAGTGAATATTCCAAGGACACAATTGATCATGCTCCCAAGAGCCATGCACCCAAGAGCCAAAAAGTGACCCCAGATCCTGAACCCAACAAGAAGAAAAAGTGATCGACCCCCACCAGAAAGTTAATTAGGTTATGGTTGTAAATGTAATTGTGATGATTATAGATGGCTCCATAAGGGATGTCTCCATATTAATTGCATTATTATTTCAAATCTATATATATATTAAACAATTAATTATTTTCTTGATTTTATTTGGATGATTATTGTATTTAATTTGTTATTTATTGTGCTTGATTCAAAGATATCTCAAGTCCAGGCAATGTACGATCCCCCCTCCTAAATCACAACAAAAATTGTCACGTATTTGTTTTTAGGTATCAATGTATTGAGTAAAACACTAACTAGAATAAAAATTATAAATATTGATACGAAAACTTAAGCAGACTTATATGAAAATTAATTATAACTAGTAAAATGGGTATATTTTATGCACACTTGGATGATCTAAATTCTTCATATGGTCTCTAGAAGTGGAGTGGTGAAGACAAAATACCAAGAAACGAAGTTGTAATGTGCGAAATCAAGCAGAAACAAGTGAAAAAGGGCAAAACAATAATTTCGGGGCTTTCACCATGTTACAAGTCAGAGCGATGCTCTATACCGCGTCAGACCGCATCACCGTCAGTGTGGATCGCGACGCAAATCAGCCAACTGCGTCCTTGTTCCCCAATTTCTGTATATTTTGCCACATTCATGTCCCAATTAGGTTCTATTATATTGTTTTATATATAATAGACAATAGTCTTCAATTGTAAAACACAATTCTTGACTCTAAAACACATCCTAGAGAGTAAAAACAAAGATTCATAGGGTAAAAGGTCGACATGTGACCGAAACGTTGGTTATTATTTTTATTTAAGATTATATTGTGCAATTTGGATTTGAACTCTTCAAAGCTCTACAAGTAAAATTCAATTCATGTTCTTCAGTTTGACCTTGCACCGTGACAAACATTGGTAATTTGTATCAACTTTATTCAATTTGTCTTTATCTTGAGAATATGTGGTATGCTCTCTCTTCCATGACTATGAGTAGTTACACACCTCACTATGTGGTGGTGATAGATACAAACATGATTAGCTAGTTTTTTCACGATTGGATATGCATCAGGATTAATTATTATGCTATTTAGGTTAAATATCTAATCTGGCTATATTTATTTGATGATCTTTCCAACCAACTCACTAATATATATCTTTTGTACTATTGAAACAAAACGCTTTCCGTTTTGCTATAAGAATCAATTAGTTGCAAGTTAATTTAGCCAGATTAATATGTTTAGCTACAGTTTAGTGGAATTGACGACCCCACTAATACTATTTGTTCAAGAACACAAGTATGCGTCAACTTGCGTAATTAACTCCTGTGAACCGCAATTCCCTGCTAATCCATTTGCATGAAGTTACCATCCTATAGTTTCTCCAATTTGCATAACTTATCTCAATTAATGTATATCATTCATCTGTCAATCTGCTCTCCTCCCTTAACTTTCCTTGCAAACAATCTGCTGCCGAAGCAAAACAACTCTTTACCACTTTATTACTAAAAAAAAAATTATTTTTAAACTAAAACATCAGTTGGTTAAGTCCTTACAGACCGACCTTGAGGTTATTATCACTACACTACAGTTTTACTTAGTGTAGAAATTTTACTCTTTTTTAAAAAAATAATTAATTATAAAACTCTGATTTGACACATCAACATCTGAATAATAATAAGAATTATGTCTCAATTTAACATGTAGTACGACTCCTATCACACTATCGAAACCTCAATTATGTTATCTTTTATGAATAGCAAAAACTAAATTTCCACATTCGTACAATTACTGTGAAACAATATTATATGTATTGTTTCTAAAATTATACATTAATTACAAATCAAAATTGGTTCATCTCCATCAATTATTTATAATTAACATGCATTATTAAAACATGGTCAATTCCACAGAACATGGAGAGCCATTTCATTATACGTACGATAATTATGCATTTCCATTCAAACTTGCACTAAAACAAGTATAAATACCTCCCCAAACCTTCAAAATTCATTGCACTCCCTCCCTTAATATACAAAATCAGGATAAAAGAAAAATAATAAATTTCTTTTCCCAATTTTCAAATTTAAGGAAATAAATATGGCATCTGTTAGAACCCACGTCATCCTTGCATTGTTTGTCATATTTACCCTCTCCATCGCCCAGTCCACGAACGCCACCTACATCCCATCTTTTTTTAAGAAGGACCGTGATGAATCTGCCAAGGCCCCAATTGCTCATGCGCCCAAGAGCCATGCACCCAAGAGCCAGAAAGTGGCTCCGGCCCCTGCACCAAACAAAACGAAGAAACGATCGACCCCCATCAGGAAGTTGATTGGGTCATGGTGGTAAATGTGATTGTGATGATAACAGATGGCTCCATAAGGGATGTCTCTATATTAATTGTATTATCATTTCAAAACTATATATATTAAACAATTAATTTTTATCTTGATTTTATTTGGATGATTATTGTATTTAATTTATTATTTATTGTGCGCGATTCAATGATATCTCAAGTGTAGGCAGTGTACTATCCCCCATTCCTAAATCATAACAAAATTCATCACGTATGTGTTTTCAAGGTTCAATGTATTGAATAAAACACTTACTAGACTATAAATTTTAAATATTGATACGAAAACATAAGCAAGATGATATGAAAAATTAATTATAAGTAGCAAAATGTGTGTATTTTATGCGACTTGGATGACCCAAGTGCTTCGTATGGTCTCTAGAATTGAAGTGGTGAAGCCAGAATACCAAGAAACGAAGTTGGAATGAGCAGAAGGAGCAAAAACAAGTGAAAGGGGCAAAATAGTAATTTTGGGGGCTTTCACCGTGTTAGAGGTAAAAGCGATGCTCTGTACCACATCAGACCGCATTGTGGTCAGTGTGGACCACGACGCGGTCCAGCCCACCGCGTCCTTGTTCCCCAATTTCTCCATATTTTGTCGCAATTAGGTTCTACTACATTGTTTTCTATATAATAGACAATAGTTTTCAATTGTAATACACAAGTTTGGAATCTAGAACTAGTTCTAGAGAGTGAAAACAAAGATTCATAGGGTAAAAGGTCGACATGTGACCCTAGCGTTGGTTATACTTTTTATTTATGAATATTTTGTGCAATTGGGATTCGAATTCTACCAAGCTCTACAAGTTAAAATCAATTCATGTTCTTTAGTTTTACCTTAGATCATGACAACCATTGGTAAACTGTATCAACTTTATTTTTTTTGCACAAATTTAAACTATATTGAAGACCAAAGAAGCACAACCATTAGAGGGGCATATCCCAATATAGCTGATAAAAGAATCTACTACCAATCAACTCCAAACCACAACAGGTCAAAATAATAGGATTTCAGAGAGCTTGAAGAGATTATATTACTTAATATACTTGTTCGGTATATGGTAGTTTTCTCCATTCTGACCCAAGTGTTGGTATCCGTTCTAGAGAATGAGCTTCAAAAAGGGTATCCGAAAGTTCAACTCTTTCACGAATAACAAACTCTTGTTATAGGTTTAGGACACTTAGAACTACCAGTGATTCATCGAGCTTGATAGTCGCAACTGTAAGCTTGGAGAATGGTAGTAATGAATGCTTGAGAGAATACTTACTTGATATGAAAGTATGAGCGTACTTCGTGTGTGTATTTCTCAGCTTCTAAGTGTTGGTATTTATAGATGAATTTGAGAGTCCTCTGTATAGTATCTGATAAACCTTCTCAGAATTCAATTTGTTCATATCTCGAAATAAGTACTCAGAAGTCCCTTTCACATTTTTCAGAGAGGACTAAGCTTGATTTACTTTTCAGTCCGTATATGAATACATTTTACTATTTCAATGTCCAGTAGTCTCAACGAACGCATGAGCCTTTCTAAAAACTAGCATGCTCCTTGACTCAATGATGTCATATATTTAGAGACATGTAACCTGTCATTTGCACTATACATTATGCTTTTTGAACATAGTCTATCTGATGAGACTAACCCTAATGTCTTCATCAAACTTGTGCAATCTTCAGTCTTCAAATCATTGATTAAAATCCATTGCTAGGATCCTTCTTCATGGCCTTCTCAAAATATAAGATAACATTCAGAGACCTAAAAATCCTAATACAAGTTTAACTAGACTAACATACTAAGTGATTTCCTCTATTACAATGTTCAAGTGATCTAAGAGTATTAGTCATCTTTCTGTACTAAAGATAAGTCATATGGTGATTGATCAAAAATACTAACACTCTTCTTTAGACGGGTGGAATTACTTGATTAAACCTCTGTGAGAGTGTCACTAGCTTTGACAAATGTTTTGAAAGAAACTTCTTTCTTTCTGAGTTCTTCATTTTCAGAAAGCAGTTTCTTCAACATACCTTTTAGCTCATTCAAGGCTAGTCCACGAGAATTTTCATTCTCCGATATCTGGGATTTCAGAGAAGCTATTTCATCGTCTTTAAACACAGATACCTTAGTCAA
>JAYMSP010001198.1:0-34974 GCA_036897095.1 Plantago elongata
CTTAAAGGTATTTGCCGGTATCGTTTATATATACCGGCTTGAGATATTCCGTTGTGCTCTCCCTGTCCTGTTCTTTCCATTCGGTTCTGTTTTGCGTATGTTTTTTTTTTGTTTTCGTTTTGCAGAGTCTGTTCTGGATAGTGTTGACAACAGTGTTGACTCAACATCAATAGTCAACATCGTTGAAAACGCGTTTGCAGTACTTATCCCGGTCCTATATTCTAACACAGTTCAAACATGCTTTAGGAGGGAAAATGATATATTGGCTAACAAGCTCTATCATCTTCTTCAAAGAGATCTGGTGCAATTAGGCAATGGAGCACCACAAAGGCACCTGTTATGGAAATAAGCAGTAACATCAAACTCCTGCAGCCTCCCACCAACCGGAATCTTGCCGCAAAGCCGGTTATAGCTCACATTCAGTTGAAAGAAGTTTGATCCGATTGAAGCCAAACTCTCCGGCAACTTCCCAAATATCCTGTTATGGTTCAGATCCAATCCACCTAGATCCTGATGAAACTCCACCTCCGACAAATCAAACTCCAACATATTTCTTGAGAAATCGACTTGTTGCACCGTGCTGTTCTTCCCCAAAAGGAACGATATATCTCCTTCAATCCTGTTCCTTTGTAATTCCATGATTATAAACGGCAAATTTCCCCAATTTCTTGGAATTGTCCCGGAGAGCTGGTTGTGGGAGAGGTACAAGTATTGTAGACTCGGTGTAAGGTCTCCGAATGAATCGGGGATCGGACCGGTGAGCCTGTTCCGGTCGAGGCGTAAACCGGTGAGTTTACGGAGGCTGGCGAGTGACGGTGGAATTGAGCCGGATAGGTTGTTGAATGAGAGATCAAGGAACGTTAGGTTCTGGAGTTGAGACAGGAATGAGGGAATCGGGCCTGAGATGTTCGTCCATCCGATCCTGAATACGAAAATGCAGATATGATGAGAAACTGATTTATTGTTTATACTAGAAAACATGATGTAATAATAACTACCTGAGAAACGTGAGGCGAGTGAGAGTGGAGATGGATCGCGGAATTGTCCCGGTGAGATTGGTGATTTTGCGGAGTGTTAAAGATTCGAGGAACGTGAGCTCGGATATGGCGTCGGGTATTTGGGCGGAGATGTTGGCTTGGAAGATGTGCAGGTTGTTTATACGATTGGTGTTCGGGTCACAGTCGACTACATACCAGTTGCAGCAATCAGTGTCGGGGATCCATGAGGCTAAGTGGTAAGGGTTGTTCAAGGCTTGCTTGATTTTGAGAAGAACTTCTCTGTCTTTGGGGTGGCATTTCATTGACTTGGAGAGTGATGGAGTAGTGAATAGTAAGGCTAGGAGGGTCAGAGTGTAGAAGTAGTACATGGTTGGTTTCATTGTGATTTTGACTAGAATCTTGATATGAGATGACAAATTGAGTTTGAGCAGATATATAGAGGATACGAAGTGGCTAAAGGTTTGTGCGAAAGAAAGATAGACTAGACAGACAAGACAACTGGATTGTTGAATTCAAATGCGCGTTAATATGGATACTACCTGCATTTGTTAATACGGATACTACCTGCAGTTGTTTTCATGGATACTGCCAGTATTTGTCAACTCATCCGTCAGTAATATAAACGAACCAGACTCTTAATAATTGCATTCGCAAACAAAACCGTAAGATTTTGTAATCCACAAATGAGAACTGAAATTCACAATTCACTGTAGAGAACCCAAAGTGTAAAAGAAGTGATTGGTAAAATGTGATTTTGATTTGAAGAGTCCAGTTTCAGGTGGTACAGAGTGCAGAGAGAACCAGAAATCCGCAAGAGGAATGTTGCGAAAATTCATTCCAAGTACCTCTTGTGTTTGAACCAGGCAATGGCCATCACGTAGAGGAACACAGTTCCAATCGTACCTCCTGCACAGGTCCAGAGAAATCTCTTCATGCCAAGCACCTGATGTGCTTCATCGTCAGCATTAAATAGCTCGATAGTGATGTTCATGCCGAAAATTCCAGACACAACGATGAAAGCATTCACCGCGAGTGTTGCAGTTGCCAAGTTGACACCCATTTGTAGCAGATGGTTCTGCTTGTCGTCCAGCATCATGTTAATGTAGTCTTCGGTGTCATCCACGTACTCCCTCAACTTCATATAGCCAGATTACCAGGAGATAAGATATTAAACACAGAATATTATGCATATGAAGCAAACCAAACGAATATTTTCTGCCCAAGCTAGCACAGTCAGGAACACAATAAACGTACATTGGATAAGTGGTTCAGTGTACCATCAATCTGCACGAAGTATGCTTCCAGGAGCATTTCAAGCTCCTGCACGTTAAGCTCGTTGTTTATGCTACTGCGTGGACTGCCCGGAGTCCTGAAATATATGAGGAATGTATCACTATTAAGTAACAAACGCGCACACAAGTATGCTGAACTTTATCAAGTAAAATCCAGTGCAATTACATGCCTATGATCCATCTCAAGCGCATCATTTTCATCCATGTCATCTTGCTCATCGATAGAAGATGAAGAATCCTCAAGCTTCGATTTCTCTGCCAAATACATCTCTGCCATATCATTGTCATCATCAAGTAAATGCTCTAACTCATCTCTCACCTGAAAATACTTCCAAGTTACAAGACTGAACGGAAACAAAAAGAAATTCATTTTGTATTCTGCAGAATGACACCATCACTGGTAATTACATTCTTCCAGAGGAGAAGTCTCATTTATCAATCTATCATATATGGTGCATTCAAAGTACAGATAATACTCATCACAAGAAGTTATGCTTTAGAAAGTAACAACACAAAACAGAGAGTATATGTTACTATAATAGGAAAATTCATCAAACCTTCTGAACTCGCACAGTTATATCAACCAAGCGGCTTTTGATTTGTCTAACCCTCTCCAAATTTAGTGTGCTAATTTTCGTTGTCAACTTATCCAACGCGGGATGAGCTTCTTGCTCCAGTGTCCAGGCCTAGCTTGAAATAAGAACGGAAAGCAGAGAAAAGAGAAAGCAATTAATAGGGCCAGAAAAAGACACGAAATTTCAAAGCCAGGAGCACAAGTGATCGATATTCTGTTACTTCTTTCTCCAAGCAAGTGCATGCGAATTCGAGGCACGCTTCCAGGGCCACAAACTCAAAGGGGAGCAGCTTTGAACCTCCTTTATTCTCAGGAGGCCGTTCTTTCCTGTCCACATTGTCTGAAACCTCTTCCACTAGCCTTGATTCTGGCCCTTCGGGATTGTGCAGCTTTGTCCGGTCTACATTGTCACCATCTCCAGCTTCCTAACACAATAACATAAGTGATAAGTCATCCTCAACTTCAGCAACCATACAATGATCCAACACTTAGTCCTTCCCACAAATCAGACAACTAGGTTCGGCTTAAATCATATTCGAGGGCACAATTCCCACTCACAGTACTCATAATCTTGCGATACCAATGACTTGCTTCTTCCCCAATTCCACTGCTCCACAGCATGAATTTTTATTTTTTTCAAACGTATCCAACACTTCCGGCGAATTTTATTTTCAAAGGTATTTAAGCAGACCTTTTCCTTTCACGGCGAACAAGAAATCATACTAATGTTTAGAGGTACAAAATTCTGATATTTTGGTGTCAAACAACATAATAACCTTTATGTTCAATCTTTCCATGTGTATTCAATTAAGCAAAAATCCTATGGATTGTTACTCATCGTCAAATAGTAGCACAAACATAAAACAGTACTACTACTCCCGGTTTTCTACCATATCGCAATCAATCTATCAATTTCGACCACAAATTACTCCGTAATTATTAAGAGAAAAAGAAAGCAGAGTATATAGTATACCGTCGTAACAGCCGACGCCTGTTGACAATGAGTAGCAATCCTTCTGTGAAGCTCATCGACAAAGGGAAGAACGGAAGGATCCTTGGAATTAAGGAGCAAAACCTCATTGGCAGTAAGAATGGCCTTAATATGCTCCAAATTGACAACAATAGCTCGATCACGCCCCAAAACAGCCGAGGGATACGACAACATTGGGTCCATTATCCGAAGATCACGAGCTGGTAGCCCCGTACGCCGCATAATGGCATGTTTCTCGGCCTCTATGACCTGTGACTGACCCATTGTGTCTAGAACAAGCCATGATCGTACACCGGCCGATTTCTTCCTCGCTCCGGTCGCTGTTGGCCTGATCAGGGGATTTTCGCCGCCGTCTGGTGACTGTTTCAGAACGGGTGTTGTTTTCATTCTGTTAGGGATTGTTTAGGATCGAGTTTGTTATTCCTAGTTTCCTACCTTAAATTAGGTTCTTGTGATTTATGAATACAGTTGTGTTCTAGGACTACTCTTTTTCTGTTTCCTTTCTCTTTCGGATTCTAACAACTTGCACTTGATTTGCATAAATCTATTTGGATGGCTACATACCTTATCGACTCCCACATGTTACTGTATGAATTTCAACTTACATATTCTATCAGAAACTTAACTAAGATGAATTCATCTACCTTATCTTCATCTTCTTCTCCACAATTAAGAGAGAAGTGTCAATCTTCGCATGACATCCTATCATCTTCTTTCGTGGAGGTTCCAATAACGGGTTTTTATCCTCAACAATGACCTTGTCACTATAGATCTTACACGGTTTGAGCTTCCAACCTCTTTACTCTCTAGCTATGAAGTAATCATACATTAATGTTCGAGTCTTCATAATACGATCAGACTAACAGCCAAAGCCCTACCGGAACGGCAGTCTAACATACGAAGATACAAACCATCTTCAATGGCCAGGACAAGTAGAAAATCCAAAAGCATCTCATGTTCATATATCCAGATTATACCGTACTGCCTAGTACAATAGCAAACTGGAAGTTCTGATCACAATCGTGCAACACGTTGTAGCAAGATTAAAGAATAAACCCGATTCAAACACGAAACAAGACTTCGTATAACGATATAAACACCAAACAGATCATATTCAACCGAAGAAGATAACTGGTCTGTCGAAAATGCAAGTATACAACAATGGATCAACTATGAAGTGTGAGTAATACAAACAAAACCAACCTAAAACGAATTATTCATTAGCAACTAACAAACAAAATGCAGCAACAGAGCTCAATACTACTCAGCTGCAACAACACTTCATCTTCTTCCAACCAAAAAAGTTTGAGCAAAAAAGTTTAAGCTAATGGATTTTGAATTTTTGATCATAAGCCAGTCTTAAGCAGCCTTCGTCGAGCCAGAAACCTCGCAATCGGAGGCGTAAGAGCGATCGTTATCGGGACTCTAACTGGAATCAGAGCTTTATTGATCAGAATCGCCACCGCCAATGCGCCGCCGCCCGACGCAGCCAGCTCCGCCGTCCGATTCCTCTCCTTCGGAGCTTTCTCCGTCCCTTCCATTTGGAGATCGGTGGTCTGAGTCTCCTTGTCCTTGGAGAGGCTTGTGATTCCGACCTTTTCGAGCATGGATTCGACGTCGACGTTGTTCTTCACGGCGATGTAAATTCCGGTGATCGAGGCGGCGGAGATTGATAAGTGGACGCCGAGAGCGACTTTGCCGTACTTGCGAAGCAACTCTCTGAACCTTCCGCCAGCCATTGTTGAGGCTTTTCGAGGATTTGGGGGTAGGGTTTATGGATTTTGTTGAAGAAGAAGAAATTGACTTGAGAAATGGGTTAAGTGATTTTGTGACTTTGATTAGTTGGGTTGGGCCAGTTACGATTCTGGGCTTTTGAGTGGAAGGATGAAGTGTATATATGTAGACTACCATTCTTTATATGGTATGAGTTATTTTGAAGAAATTTAAAAATAAATTCGTGCAATCTCCGGTTCAAAACAGACAATATCATACGGTGGGTATCCATGAGTAACTTTGCCAGTCTAACGAGCCTGTATCTCATCCATTAATGATCGTGTCGTTACACCTAGAGTTGTTCGGAAGTCAAGAAGGAACATTTGTGATCTTTATTCAAGTAAAAAGTATAAAAAGATCAATAGTAATGAGGAAGATGCACAGTGGCGAGATCAGGCTGGGTCGAGAGGGGTCACTCGATCCAGCTCGATTTTTTCCGGCCTCTAAATTAATAGTGTTGTAAAAAAATAATAAATTTTGTACATATTGATTGTTTTGTGATTATATAATATTATATATGTTGTAGCTGAGTACATGTTTTGAATTTTTTTATTATTTTTTATGTTTTGAATTTATTTTATTATTTTGATGTTTTACATCTTGTTTTACATTTTGTTTATTAATTTTTATGTTTTGAATTTTTTTATTATTTTAATGTTTTACATCTCCGTTGATATTTTAATGTTACTTTGATTTATACCTTTCTCTATTCTAAAGAATTAAAAATGCATTCACTTTCTCTTCTTTATAGGTTAGTTTTCACTCTCCTTCAATATCACTTTGTTTAGTGACTTTTCTAATCTCTTTTATTCAAGAATAAAAATTTTCTCAATATATCAATAACATTTGTACTTACCCAAATAATATTAACAATATTACAAATACATAAAATAATAATAAATTTTAAAAATATGTGTGAGTCAAATGACAACATAACAATAACTATAAATTATTTGCTCATTTTATTATATATTTTAGTAGTGAGTATAATTAAGGTTATGAAGTTGGAAAAAATATCATGAGTTAAATTCGGTCCCCTAAAAATTTTGTTCGGGATTCGCCACTGAATTGAAGATGCATGTTGTCAAATGATGAAGATTCAAGTGGGATATTTGGCCAAGCTCTCATGTAGCATCAAAATTAGACAAAAAAACGAAATAAATTGTTCCAAAATTGAACAGGAACACCTAAGTTTGAAGGGATTGGCTAAACATAGTACACCGTCGCAATATACTATTCATAGTACACTATTAAAAATTAGACAAGTGTCATAATTTCAACATTAAAAATTAGTTTGTTAATAATTTAAGTAATTTAGATTAATTTAAAAATACAAAATAATTAAATTTACAAAGTTAATCCTCATAAAAAGTTAACTTACATATTAAACCAAAATTGATCTTCTTCCCTGAAATTTCTAACCACCACCAAAGCTCCGGTGAATCATCTTTCTTAAGATAACTGGTGACCATAAAAACTACCGCACTCCAGTGAATTCACCGGAGCTTCCGGTGTGGAAGCTCCAAGCTTCCATGACAGATCTGCCAGCATGGAAGCTAGCAGATCCGCCATGGATCTGCAGGAAGCTCAAGAGCTTCCATGGCAGCTCTTGAGCTTCCCGTAGAACCATGGAAGCTCGAGGTCGAGCTCCATGGCAGCAAATCCGCCTGGAAGCATGGAAGATCCGCCATGAAGCTCAATCTCTGGTGGATCCATGCCTCGATATCGCCAGAGCTCCGGTCTTCTTCAAAAAAAATTTTGTAAAATGTAAAATGGAGTGTTTTATGAAAATTTTAATTATTGTTGGGTTGATTTTGGATTATTTTGGGTATATTATGTTAAAATTAAAGTATAAGGAATGTGCAAGTAAATAAACCTAATAACATATTTTAATATTATGTGACGTCGCATTACATTATTATGTGACAATACAACGCCTTGTCGTATTAATAAACATTGAAGGGTTGAGATTCAATCTTGAATTGATTCAATGATCTAAACCGTAGTACTAATAATAGTACAATACGGGAGTACTATTCTTAGACATGCCCAAGTTTGAAACCGAAATTGTCATAACTTTAAGGTCGAAAACTAGATAATTGCCCGTGTAATACCAAAAGCCAAACACGCCCTTATTTATACTACTAAAGATTCCTTATCTTGCTCAGCTGCAAGAACATAAACCCTAAACCCCAAATTTCCAGCAAGCAGCTTTAAATCGGTAATCAATTCAACACCTTTCATTCTTCTCAATTCAATTCACATTTTCATTCATCTAATTGCTTGCTTAATTTCTCATTCATGTTGCGTTTACATTCATTTCTCCGTCATTTTACCCCAAATTCATCCCTTATCCACAAACCCACTGTTTCTTTCTCTCTTAATCTTCATCATTTTACTACTTGTAATCAAAAGCATGTTTCGTTAGGTGTATCTGTCAATTCATCAGTTGTTACTGAGTTATCGGTTGCTTCTGATTCTGATACAAAGAAACCCGAAAACTCCGAGCTAGTCATTTCCTTTCTGAAAGACAATGGCTTTTCCAAAACCCAGTTGGAGAAAGTGATAGATAGATGCCCCAAGTTACTCAGCTTGAGGGTGGAAAATAATCTGAAACCCAAGATTAAGTTTTTCCAAGATTTCGGTTTTTCCGATTCCGAAATCGCGGAGTTGTTACTGGATGCTCCTTGGATTCTCAGTAATAGTTTGTCGAACAAGATTGTGCCTGCGTTCTCCGTGTTGAACGGGTTGTTGGGTTCGGATGCGGGGGTGAAGAGGCTGGTGATGATATCGAGTTGGTTCATTACGAAAGATTTGGAGAAGTCGTTGGTGCCGAATGTGGACTACTTGTTGAGTTGTGGGGTGGATATGGAAAGGATACGGAAGTACTTGTATCGGCATTGGAGATTCTTCTTGTGTAAACCTGAATCGATGAAGCGGTTGGTGGATAGAGCTGATCGGCTCGGGGCTGATAGGGGTTCTCCGATGTTTCTAGAAGCTGTTAAGGTAGTTAATTCAATGTCTGAGGAGACCTACGAGCGCAAGTTGCAGGCTTTTCTTGAGTTGGGGTTTTCTGAAGATGATATACAGAAGATTTTTGCCAAGGCGCCAACTGTGTTTGCTTTGTCGTTGGAGAAGGTGAATGGAGTTAAAGAGATCCTGCTTGCCACGGGGAAGTACACGATGAAGGATGTTGTCAGTCATCCGAAAGCAGTTACGTACAGTCTTGAGAAGAGATACAAGCCAAGGCTCAGTATTTTAGGGGCTTTGGAGCATAAAAACCTTATTAAAGACTGGCCTGCTCTTTCTGTACTTTGCTCACTGTCGGACGAGATTTTTTTGAAGAAATTTGCCGTTCCTCACAGAAATGAAATTAGTGAAGTGTTAACAGAGGCTGCTATTAGATGAAACTTATAGCATCTGACTGGGAGCTTTTCGAAGGTGCTGACTTCTTACATAGTTTCTTTAGTGTTTGCAGAATTTACCGAGAGAGGATGTTGTGAAAACATTTTGTAGATGTTTAACTTCAGACGGGTGAAAAACGATCAATCTGCTCAAGCAGCTATGCAGAATATGTTCTAAACTCTTGGCTGCATTTTATTTTTATGTAAAACAAACTTCTTTAAGGCCATTAAATTCCTGATTGTCCCATTTGCCTCTTATTGATTTCGATTTCATTGTGTTGCTTTAATGAACATAAAGCCATATTGCTAATGTTACGTTTAGCTATAACTCAACTCATCCTTTGAGGATTGTATTCATGCTCTGCTCTGAAAATGTTATCATTCATATTCATCAATCATACGTGCATTATAAATCACCCGTTGTGTGATTCTTGCATGCGGATACAGTAAATATCTGTAAGATCTTAGTGAGACTATCTTATTGCCTAAATCAAGAACTCCATTATGGATGCCATGAATGTTTCACTTTTTATTGCATTGATATAAAGGAAAAAGAGAGAAAGAAAACAAGAACTGTAATTTGTTATAGCAACAGATCAGTAGTGATGTGGAAGCTGGATATTGTCAAAGGAAGAATCAAGTGGAATGTTTGGCCAAGCTCTCAGTGGATTTCTTGTTAACTCCAACAATGACTCCTTCACATAATCAGCATGCACATTTTCACTCTCTTTTATCTGTCATAATAATTACCACAGGTTAGTTGATACAGCATCAAGAATTTACTTCTTTTTGAGGTAAAAAACTGAAAAGGTTAAAAAGTCACCTCAACTTTGAAGACATTTGATACAAGGCAGGTGTGTCTTGTAACATTGACATTGCTTATTTCCAATCCAAGATAATCCAGTGCTTCCATTAGCCTCACAAATCCACCAGACTTGTGCTCACAGAATACTTTCACATAGAACTCATTTCCATCCAGCTGATAAACTTCAACTTGCGGCTAACAAAGACAAACATCATGTCAGAATCTCAATAACTTGAAGTTTTTGATTAGCCTTGATCTCCTTATGCTTACCTCCATCTGTTGCACCTTGCCGTCAAGACTTTCTGTCTCAGAAGCATGCTTGAAGGTGCTAACCCCACTGTTACTAGATGATCCCTTGTGAAAACCACTTGAAAAGTTTTCATGTTCACGTTTAGCACCATTCTTCGTTCCATTTTGGCATGGCGTGTCAGTTCTGGTTGCTGGATTCTCATCGTCAGAATGTTCTTCCAGCTCAAGTTTAAGTTCCTTCACTTGTTTCTGCAACTCTTTGACATAATCAATGGCATCTCCGAGAATTGCTGATCTGTCCAACTGAAATGACAATACATGTTCATAAATATACAAGGGAAAAATGTAAATTCCTAAGAATTGCATGTCGTTTCGAAGTACCTTAGAGATGTTAGGGACTAAAGCTCTTAGCTTATAGAGCCGATCGTTAAGCTTCTTTCGCCTTTTCCTCTCAGCTTCAAGATTCTTCGACTGCCCTTTTCCATTTCTTTTCCTATACTTGCCATCATTTTCATCCTCATCATTCAGATCAGAATCATCTGATTTGTTGTTTTCTTCTGTAAATGATACTTTCTCATTGATGGTATGCTGAGATGCTTCCATCTCATGGAACGTGTTCTCACAAGAAGAAGCGAAAGGGTCTAAAAGATATGTTCCTCCGACAAAAACACCATTGTTTTTGTTCATAAAATCGGAAGCACTGCCAAACTGTTGAAAACTATCAGTTGGAGAATTATTGTTAAGATGGATCCTATCGACGGATATATCATGAGGCAATAACAGATCAGAGTTCTGATTATTCGGCTCTGTTGATATGTTCGGTTCATGCTGAAGGTTTGAATCAGATGAGTGTATGCAGCCTTGATCGGTTATAGGTTGGCTTTCTAAGAAGATATTGCACTGAGTTTTGATGAAGTCATTCAGTACTTGATCCTCAGGAACCTGACATATTTTCAAACACAAATTCAGTTTTGTTCGAAATGGAACTGTTATTAGCATTTTGAATTTTGAAGAGAAGATTGCATACTTGTTTAGTCACAAACAATTCAAGTAGTCCAATAGGAACTGGAACCAAAACTCTGGTACCAATTGTTTCCTGCGCGCAAGATCAATCAAGACTTAGTACTTATGCTTGCTAAATTGCTTAATAGCTCCTGTTAGTTCTCGACATCCATATAACTTAACTAAATGTTTATTTTGTTATTTTATATAGCTAAATTGACTGCTTAAATACAACCATCGTGATGCATTTGAACCTTACTTCTGATGGATTCATGTCTGAGTTATATGAAAAGTTGAGCCAACATGTCTGATTTGACAGCAGCACATCTGCGTGAATTCTGAATGAGAGAAAATATAGTTAATGATTGATGTTCGACATTTAGCAAGTTTCTCTGCGTATGCTATAAGGACTAGCTTACCCTGAGTCTAGTGTTACTGAGGAAGGAATATGGTCCAATAACTCACATGCCGTGATTCTTACATGCGGATATAATACATCTCTGCAAGGCCTAGACGATGAAGCAGGAAGCATGAGCTCTTCACCATTCTTCAGGATGTTTTGTGTTCCAGCACACATGCAATCCACCAACTCAAGATGCCTACAATTTTCTTTATTTAAACTAGCTAGTAGTTCAAAGTAGAACAATAAAATGAACAAGAACGGATTTTCTCTTTCGTATTATTCTGGGATTGACAGCACTGTACCTTTGATCATCAGCCAATTTCCATAAGACAATATAATCCCAGCTCTCAACTCCCACAAGGGGCCGTAGCCTCTCAACGAAGTTCAGTGATAGCATTTTCTCCCAACACATGGGAAACGAATGACAATATATTCTGAATGCGTATAATTCAGTCAAGGATGATCCTGTAAGTCAGATAAAATCAAGAATCCATCAGCAAATCGAAAGGACCACATTATGTATAAAGTGCATGCCATGATCATCTTTATAACCATGAATGAGATCATCCTTCTAAACTACTTATATGCATACATAAGCATGAGACAAATCAAGAAAGGGAAGTGTAAATCAGTTGCAGAAAGTATGAGTTGACAGTGATTTTTAACCGATGTGTGATCCTTAATGCCTTGATCATAAGAATAACCGGAAGCAGATATCAGCAAGATCTTGAGAAATATATTTTTTTTTCTAGCTTTGGAGATATTGATCAATTGATAAAATGTAAGAATGAGATCATATATCTGTTCCCTTTAACCTGACAGTTATCTTTTCTTATTCTTTTAATTTTATTCTTTCATATGTGGAGCCAGATTGGTGATGCTAGTTGGTAGGTGAAAAGCACAGCATGAATGATCAGTAACTTTAGCTCAAGAACTTATACATTACAATTATTTTTCGATGTAACAACATATACACAAATTATCTCAATAATACGATTTTTTTTCTGTTATTTTAAGGCTCTTTGCTGTCGAAAAGTACATAATATTCGAACCTATTAGCCAAAACAATTCTGAGATTTCACTGCATCAGTAAGGTAGAACTAAGGATTACACAATCTATTATGCATTTCAAGAAAGAAAGTTCTCTACCAAGAAGAATTATCAGTTTGTTGGCATAAAAAACTCCAATAAAGACAGTTCTTTTTGGAATCTTACCAGATTGGGACACTCTCAAGTTAAGACATGATTTGTCTGTCTCATGTTGATGTTGTAATAGGAATCATTTTGTAAAGGCTGGTTACTCATAGTTTGTTTTCATTCATGCATAAGGTGTGCATATCCAGCCCAGTTTTCGTCCCAAATTTCGCTAACTAATCCTACCGCTCATGTGTTTAGAATGACACCAAACTAATCGTTTCCATTAGTGTCATAAGAGCTACATTATCAGTACCTAAAAGCCTCTATTAGATAACAAGTATATGGTGCAAACTGTTTCTAAAATCTTCATCAGTCTATGTTTTTGCCTCTCTGATTTTTTATACTGAGTACACCAAGTTCAGCATACTACTCACAAGCCTACTTGCTGGTGCTTCACACATCCTACAAAGGCAACACCACTATTACTTCATAGTTAGATTATCAATATACTCGAATCTAAAAGTAAAATTAGTCTTCATTTGAAACCTACATAATACATTACAATTCATGTTAATAAAAAAGAAGGAAAAGTAGTGAACTAGTTAAGTAGGGGAGCTCCTTTCCTTCCCAGACGTGACAGGAAGATCGGAACGTAGCTCCTGCATCATCCAATCAAGAACACATTGGGTCATCTTAGCATGTACCATCTTCATCACCACTAGGTCAGCCATAATTAGCTAAAAGTTACACTACTACTAATGCATTGAAAAGAAAAATGAAATCAATGCCTTTTACTTTGTTACATTTCTCTGGCGCATGTATTTATCAATTCTTTTTTAACTTTTGTGATTCATTATGAATGTTGGTATGGATTAATTACTTGATACATGCATCAAAGTACTGGAATTGAAAAGGAGGAGAAAACTATGAGTCCATTGTGTATTTGTGTGTGTATAAATAGAGAAGAGACTGTAAAATCAACTTCAAACTACTCCATAAACCATAAAACATATCATAATTTAAAACTCCTTTCCGTTCTTCTTCTTCTTCCGAACATACCTATATAGAGAGAGAATATGTACCATGGGGAGGGGGATCGAGGGCTCTAATGAAGTTGGTAATAAATCCGGAAACAAACGAGGTAATATTTGCCGAGGCTGGCAAAACTCCAGTCGATATCATAATCGGCATAATGGCTATCCCAATGTCAACTGCTGATAGGATGGTGAGAGATCTAGGAATGGTTGGTTCACTGGGTAACGTTCTCCAGAGCAGTGAAAACCTTAAAGACAAGTATGTTTTACCTGGACAGACCAAGAAAGCTCTCTTACAGCCTACAAAAGCATCCACACCACTCAATCGTATTGTGAATAATCATGGCTATCATGGTGATGATGAACCTAGTGCTGATGATGATGAGGATATATTGGTGAGGATGAAGGAAATGATGATAACGAAAATGCTGATGACGACGATGATGATGAACCTAGTGCAGCTGATGATGAAGAGGAAGGAGATGATAATAACGAAAATGATGATGATGATGATGATGGTGATGATGAAGAAGACGAAGTAGAGGAAGATGGATCAACTGAGTCTCTTTTTGTCAAGTGACCTGAGTGAAAGATTCTGGTTATGCAGGACAAGCGTGCGATTTCTCCCACGTGTAGCAGTCATATGACGGCTGAAATGCAATTTGTTCCTTTCGCTCCTAATGATAAGGAAGGTGGATGGGTGACCGGAGTGACAAAATACATGGTGATGGACGACTTGGTGATTAAGCCGATGTCTGGTGTTTCAGCAATCGATATTCTTAACATCAAGGATGCTAGTCTTTTGCAGAAGAAACAAGTCTATCTAGGCATTAGAGAGGTATGTAATTGCACATAATTATTACTTTGTGTTTCATGTTAACTTGTATATAATCGTTCAATTCGAACATTTTACTCAATGTTGTATTGTTAGGCCTTGCTGCTGCTGAATGCGTCTTTTCACTCTAGAAGGTCCTGACCGAAGTCTTCATCAACAACGATTCTATGGCAATGGATACATACAGTAGTTCTAGTAACTAAAAGTAGCTAGGTAGTTGAACATAATGTGAAGATGCTTGGTTTAACAAGTCATGTGCTGGAATTTCTTAACTCTTCTTCTCCGATTTTCGATACAGAGTACACCAAGTTCACTGCAGAACAAAGCTCTTACACTTAAGAATGGTTGTGCTGCAATGTCATATACTAGTACTTCTTAAGTGACCATGTAATGAAGGAAATAAACATGATTCTATTGATGAATTTGAACTTCATATGTTTCTTCGTTTCGACAGTTTAACATCGAATGTGATAATCGGAAAATAATGATTGGGAAAATGAAAAGATGATACCATTGAAGATCTATCAAGAAGAATTAAACAAGTAAATATTGAAGAACAGAGCATTTTAACAGAAAGGTACTAAACTAAAAGCAAGATGTACAACAATATAAGTACTGTAAGTAACATAAACGATCTACACACAAGCCTACTTGTTGCAGCTTCACACATCCTACAAAGGCAACACCATTATCCCTTGATTAGTTAAAATATCAAAATACTCAAATTCGAAAAGTGTAATGTAAATTAGAAATAAAACGAGGAAAAGTAGTGGACTAATTAAGTAAGGAGCTCCCTTCAGTCCAAGACGTGACAGGAAGAACGGAACGTAGCTCCTGCATCGTCCAATCAAGAACACATTGACCTTATACCCCAATAGTCAATGAGTTTCATGAAAGAACGAGTCAGCAGCTACATCTTCCGGTCTCATATCTGCCTCGGACTGGACTGAAGAAAGCTCCCTGACCAAAATGTAAACAACTCAATATAGAGATTGAACTTGTGACAATGATCTTTCTATCTTGCAGTGACCACCATGTATGTGTAATGAGTGAACTAGTGATAGAGTTGAGTTTGGTCAGTAGTGACCATCATGTATGTGCAATTTATACATGAATGTAAGGGCACTGTCTGTATGAATATCTGAAAAGCAAGTTAAAGAGACATGATGAAGATCAGAAGTGGCTTTGTGAAAAGGATTGGGAGGGGACATAAAGAGACAGGTTTAAAAGTATTGGGACATGGGAAATTGGACTAATTGAGACATGGGCTTTGTCCTCTGACCTCTCCTTTTTATTCACCTATCATATCATTATTCTAGTTCCGTCCCATACCAATTGTTACTTTAATTTTCGATACGAAAATAAGAAGAGTAATATTTTAATATTATATAGTACGAGTGGAGTGTAATTTTTAGCTTTATAAGTTGTTTTTTGTTTAAATTATTTTTTTTAACTTTATTACAATAGTGGGAATTATAGGATTGTACTTCCTTCCATATCAATTCAACTTTAACTTTTCATGATTAAATTATTCAATTACAAAATGTTTTTAAATTGTAAATACAAAACGTTCAACTTTTATATATTGAAACTTAGAGGTTAAATGCGATGCTTGCACCATTCTATTTGTGTGAAATTTGAAGAAGAGCAATTAATATTGGAATTTCTTCTTTAACGAGATTAATTATAGGAATCAATTAGTCAAATTTAGTGATAATTTCAATGATAAATATTATATTCGGGGTGACATTAATATTTAATTCATCTTAAAAACTCAAAAGGTTACATCTGGGAAAGGAGAGGAAATATCATTGTATTTTATATACTAATTAGTATTATAAGTATATGCACCAATAAACTTGTAACAATAATTCCAAAACGATCACTATTCATTCATGTGCTTGATCATTAAATATGTTTAGTGCAATTTATGTGGAACTTGTGGAATGTTGGGGTCAACTTCCATAGTACCACTTTTCAACAAAGAGGGCTCGTTGGTCTGGAGTTTAATTGATAAACTGGTGGATGCTAAAAATGCTCCTACAACCCGAATAAATAGACCCTACCGACTTATATACGTTAACTTTAACTTCGAGTGTATACACTATATATTCATAAATATACGCATTGAAAAATTTATGAGACGGTTCCTTATACGACATTGATTGTCATCTTTTGATAAGTAAAAAGTAACAATGATAAAGTAATTCATATCTACTACTATTATCTTATTAAATCCTACGACCTACGAGTAATAGTAGTTAATTCTATCGTAGTGGAAGTTACACCGACATATATAGTAAAAAAGTATCATTGTACAAAATTATTTCTATTAAGAATTACATGTATATAGTGAGTCGGATATAAGTGTGTGTCAGGAAATCACGTGAATCAATTATGCGGAAATTCAAAATGTAAAGATTAAAAAAGATTATCATGCGGGCATGGGGTTGAATGATGATATACTAGTAATGTAATCGGCAGATTAATGTTTGGAAGATAGAAGGGTGTATTGTATTTGTATTCTTGTTGTTGTCATAAACTATGGGTCATGTGACTCCATCGACTTGTCATTTCACTTACCAACTCGTTCAACCCTTTCTTCTTTGCCACTTACTTCCTTCAAATATTCACTCACTCAATATAAAATCTCGTTTTTTGCCAATCTATACCAACTCTTATTCATTACTATTGTATATAAATTAGACCATTACATCAACAATAATATGTGACTATTATTGAATCGAAGCTGATCTGGCAATGTATAGAAACGAAACAAATGTATTATATATAACTACACATTCATCTGAGTAATGACTTACGAAAAATCAATCGAATATTTTGTGGGATCGAGGATCTTGATGTCAAAGAACTCCTCTGGCACCCTAAAAGAACCAAATCTTGCAACTAGCCTATGATGTCCATATGCCCCATATTATATCTAGCCCATCCTTGATGCATGTATTTCCTTGCGACATCAAACTCTTTTAACCCTTCTTCCAACAGATTAAGTAGAGACGATCTAAGTTGAAACATTATATTAACACAAGAATCTATGAGTTACAATATTATATTAACTCAAAAAACCGAATCTCATTTTGTAATACTTTGAAGTATCTTTGGTTAGAATTTTCCCTGACCAATGATGGGCTATATCCCAGCCCAATACCCAAAATCATTAGTCCAAACACAAAAGCAGCCCAGCCCAGCTCAGCTATATCAAATCCAAGTTCGAACCCGATTCGATTTACAACCCGGTTTAAGTTTCAGAAATTTCCCCAAATTTCATCATCGTCTTCACTCTCTCCAATTCAATCGATTGAAGGCAAAATTCTCGCAAGGTATACTATATATATATATGCAGTTATACAAGCTGCTTCTTTATTATACCCAAGTTTTGTTTCTCTGTAGCTCCAATTTGTACTTAGCTAGAGCTAATTTGGTTACCTATTTGTCAATCAATCAGGGTTAGTGCAAGTAGAATGACTGCTGAAGGTAGAGTGCATCCAGATTGCAGAAACGCATCAAATCCGTATCATGAATGCACTCAATTCTGCTTCAATGTTATTGCTGAAGCTAAGAAAAGATTGAACGAAATCGATTCAGGTTTGTGTTTTTCTCCCTTTTTTGTATTACTTACTTTGTTTTATGATGCATTAGTTTATAAAGTTTGCTTTTTGCAGTTTTCTGTTTACGAAATATATGGTAATTTGGTATCTGACAGTGTAGAGATGTTTGACATTGGATATGTTTAGCGAAATTAGTTGACTAGCTGATAATCGAGCTGGTGGATTATAAGCTCTACGATAAGGTAGCTCAAACTGATAGATGATACGCTTGCTGATATTTAATAAATTAGGCTGTTAGCTAGCTTATTTGTTATGGTAGCGTCTCAAATTAGCTAGCCGATCACCTAATAACTAGGCATATCATCTAGACATTCAAGTTGAGACTTTTCTAACTTGTTGTGGTCTAATGGTCTCAGATGGTTATGTAGCTAATAAGTAACAATATGACACTCAAGAGATCACTTGGAAATCAATTCATGAAGAATCAACAACTAGACTACTATTGTCGAACTCACCCATAGCATCAATATATGTGGTTTCACATGGTTCGGTACATGATCTAGGATTTGAACTGTGATTTTGATAACATGCTCTGAGCTGGCTAAATATTTTCTTTGTGCAGTTGCCGGAGTGCAGGCTGTGGACGGTAATGCACAACCGAGTGCGGTTGTTGATGCTGCAGATCATGAAGATGCAGTTGATGAAGAAAGAGATGGAGGAGAGAGTAATTCGGGTGCGGAAGCTGGTAATACCGAAGAGGAGAATGCTGCAATGCTGGCTTCACTTACTGGAAGGAAGAAGAAATTATTTGAATTGCAGCTGAAGATGGTAAGGGTTGTTTTCAATATTGCAAGGCAGCACGTGGAGGCATATATAAAATAGATTGTAACTGGGTTTTGCTCCTTGATTTATAATGTGTAGAATGCAGCTAGAAAAGCTAATCAGTCAGCAATCAAAGCAGAGAAGCAAAAAATGGAGGCGCCAACAGAGTCCAGAGGGATTTCCAAGCAAAAGTGGCTTGAGCAAAGGAAGAAGAAAATTGGAAAGCTTCTAGATGCCAACGGCTTAGATATGAGCAAAGCATATATGCTTGATACTCAAGAGATGGCAGAATCGAAGTATAAGAAATGGGAGAAGGAGCCTGCTCCTGTTGGTTGGGATGGTTAGTTCCCAGACTTCTAGTTTTCTGTTATTGTCTCTACTTGGTTTTCATTTGATTTAACAATCAGTTTGTGTTTGGTTTGATGGCTACAACAGTGTGAACTACTTTCTTAATAATTAAAGGGATGTTACTTGTGAATCTTTTAGGAGACTTGCTCATGTTGCATAAGTTAACAGCCTGTGACACTACGGTTAAATGCATGTTCCCTGAGATTCATGTTCATCTTCATCCCCGAAAGCTAGTTCAGTTTAGTTTGGAACCAATGCTTTGATTGTTCTGGTACATGCTTGTAGTACATCGCTGCTGACATAACATAACTAGAAAACTGTAGTTTTGTAGTCATAATTATGACTTACGTGCCTAATGTCTTCATGTGCTTGATTTCATCATAATGTGCGAATTATGATAATGGTGACTTGTGTAGTGCTCGTATTCTCCATCCTTTCTGACATTCTACTTTGTATGTGGAGTATATTCTTCCTCATTATTACGTGCTTTACACAAAACTGGTGGCAATTATAGCTGAGGACTTGAGGGGATATAGTATATATATTATTAAGATAAGACATTGGGATAATAATTGCAATTGCCTTGACTTGTGAACTGTGATCAAGGTTTAATGAGACTGACTACAAAGGGGAAATAAAGAATGAGAAGAACCAAGCGAACTTGTTTCGAGAGTTTGGGTCACAAGCCACTCCTTGCCTTTTTATTCATTTCTGCTATCATACTGGGGAGGGAAGGATCTCATGCTTTTGTATTTGTTTATGCTTTTGTATTTCAGTAATTTGCACGATTAACAAAATTAGATTATAATCACTATAAGTATACTTCTCAGTTCTCACTGCATTATTCCTACCTATAAGAGTGGAGTAGTAAAATGCAAATATTTGACTACTTGCTTTAAAATATCTATGATTATTTTGTTATCTACAAACTATTGAACCATCTTAACTGCAGTTTTCAACCAGAAGACCTTGTACAATGCATACAAGAAAAGGACAAAGAATATTGAGGTTGACCTTGAAGACTACAACAAACTGAAGGAGACTGATCCAGAATTCTACAGACAGGCTTCAAGTCTTCAATATGGAAAAGTAAGGCATTTAACGAGTTGTTCATGTTCCATTTCAGAGTTTCTAGTGGAAATGATCTCACTAACATTAATTATACAGGCCCCGAAGATCTCAGATGAGCAGGTAGACAAAATGGTGAAGGAACTCAACGATAGGGATGAGAAGTCAAGGTCATTTAGCAGGAGGAGGAAGTACCGTGAAGAGAAGGATATTGATTCTATCAATGATCGTAACGAGCACTTCAACAAAAAGATTGAGCGAGCCTTTGGCAAATACACTCTTGAAATCAAGAACAACCTTGAGAGAGGAACTGCTTTACCAGACTAAGGTACTACTGCATTGCTGGTCCTCTGAACTGTATTTGTAACATGATTCGTCTGTCTTGAAAGATACAGCTGTGTTTCGTGCTCCTTACTTATGGAAACTTGGAGGAAAGATGTAAAACAAAAACCAGAGCTTCAATGCATAATGTGTGAAATATTTTTGTTAACATTCGTTTCATTTCGTTCACTTTTCAATTTGCCTCTGCCGATGCACACTCGAATGATAACGTTAGGTTTAGGGTGCCTTATTAGGCGTGGTGATGAGCAGATCCATGTTCTGGAAAGTACTATGTCATGATATCTAATATAAGTATATGGTAATGTACCAATCTATATTCATATTCCATTTCCATGAGTCGGACAAAATTGACATGTTGTGTCTTCTTATCCTATGTCTAAATCGGTGTTTGCTGTCTCATCTTCACTTGTTCTATATTTGAACTTTTGGACCTCTATGTTTCTTTATTAAACCCTTCTATTTTTCGAAAATACTTCAACGTTAGGTTTTAATACATATACAACTTCTCCGTATTCGATACTAATTTTAAAATTATTTGCAATAGTCGTCTTGTTGTTTGAACCTCTAATACTACGTAACAAGATGAATAATCAAGTCGAGATAATCACATCCTTTAATTGTTTGACAAAGATATCAAAACCTAAAATCAACATAGTAATGATCCAAGGAACAATTATTCCCTTTAAAGTCCGTGCATGAAAATCACTATCAATCACAATAACCTGACCTGACCTACCGTGTTAAGACAACTATGTCTTCATCTGAGTAAACAGCAAGGAAAGCAATCACTCTAATAATAATAACCCCACATCAAAGCTTTTAAACTAGGTGGGTTCTACCCGGCTCGAAACCGCACAATACCCATATATATAATGGTGAATGGTGATCACATGATTCGGATAAGCATACCTATCACCCCCAACAGAATTGATGGGCTGGGACAAATGTGTGGTGCATACCAATTAATCCAGTCATATGATTTAAGTTAATTGACTACTCTGAAAACACCCAAATTATTACCTTCATTTCTTGCCTGAAGGTTATTAATAAAACAATTAAGAATGGCAGAAAACAAAGACTTATCATCATCATCATCAACAACAGTACATGATGCCATGTTCTTGGTGTTGACATACCTCCCTCTGTTGGAACTTTTGAGCATGAAACGAGTATCGAAATCGCTAAAAGATGCCATCGACAGCGAGATACTCCCATGGCTCAAATTCATCGTCATCGAGAGGCCTTTGAGCAGGCGTGTAACTGATGATATTCTACTGGAACTTGTTTCCAAAGCACAAGGCAAGCTACAGGTTTTGGTTCTCATCAACTGCCTCATGATTACTGATCACTGCCTCTTCACTATTGCAAAACAGAATCCTCATATTTACAAGGTTTGTTTGTTCGTAACTAATTATGTTTCAAAACGTCTATGTTGATAACAAAATTTACTATTTGCTTAAATACCAAAGTCGTAACTTTTTATCTTTACTATGTACGGTCTCCATGAATCTTTCTTATGTTCATCCATTAAAAAGTGAGACAAAACACCCTTTTTTTCCTTTTCAGTTAACTCACCAATTACTGACTTTATTCAGTTTAATTCTGACCTTGAATAGATGTTCAAGATCACTTTAGGCTCTGTTTAGCTATATCTACTCGATAACCTTATTTTTTAAATAAGTATGTTACGTGAAAGACTAACTTGGAGCTGATAACCTAGCTGATTTAAGTAATTCGCGTATAAACCAATGTATTCTTTCTGTTGCTTCCTCAGCTCCATATACCCGGATGCACAAACTTATCTCCGGAAGGAATTATAGCAGCAGCAAACATTCTAACCAAGAAGCTTAAGACTCTGAACATAAATGGCATCTACAACGTGTCTAAAGAACACCTCCAAACACTCAGAAACCTAGTCGACTCCATGCAACCAATCCAACCGAGTATATTCTATCACGAGTACAGGAACTACTACTCATTGATCAAACAAGAAGACAGCCCGTTAGACGTAGATGTATGCCCCAAGTGTGAGCAAGTAAGGATGGTCTTCAGTTGTCCACCTAAACCCGAAGGTGTTTGCAATAGCAGACTACGAAAAGGACTGGAATTCGAGTGCAAAGGGTGTGAGATGTGCATTCAGAGGTGTGTCGAGTGTGGAATGTGCACGAGTGACGACGAAGTGGAAGACTCTTCTTGTGGAGATACATTGTGTTTACAATGTTGGTTTAATCTTCCCAAGTGTTCCTTCTGTAATAAGCCTTACTGCAGCCAACATGCTTCGGAAAGTGTTACGTCGTGCTCTTCTGAATTTATCTGCTGGCTTTGCCATTCCAAGTATGTTTAGGTACGTAATTCTGAGTTAAAAATCAAAAAATTAAGAAATTGTACATGACTTCCGATTGAAAATTAATCTGAATCCGATCCGGCCAGTATCAGGTTAATTGACCGTCTCGAAGTGGTGCCATTTGTGGTATAACAGAGTATGTTTTAGACAAAGGGGTAGATTAGGTCTATAAGGATGTGCCATTGAGTCGTGGAACGGAACTTGTAGTGTTATATCATGCTCGATATTTTATAATTTAGATCCATTACATTTTTTGGTATTGATAATAAACGGACTTATTTTATTAATTAGATTTATTGAAAAATCACGTAACGGGGTGAATAATCAGCTTGTGATAATCAAAATCCTTTTAAATGTTGAAAAAGATATCAAAACTAAATTCAAAATCACCATAAAAATGATCCAAGGAACCATTATTCCTTTCAAGGCAAGCATGGAAATCCCTATCAATCAATCACCCTAATAGTAATAACCCCACATCACATCATTCAGATTATAAGCAAGCCCAACGTGGCATACTTATCACCTAATCCTCACTTAAATCCCACTTCTATAAGCTTATTAATACAACGGTGCCATATTTCTTCACTATAAGATAATTGATTGGGATCGATTTCGGTTTAGGGATGCATTAGGGTTAGAACCGGACTCAAGATTGGATCCAGACTCAACCCAAGACTCAAGATTGTGTGCAAAACAAAGTTAGATGTTGTGTTTACTTCGTTATATAGAAATTAAATTATTTTAATCGGTCTAAGTTAGAGGTGTTTAACGAACCAAACATTTATTAAAATTTCATGAAAATTTCAATCAACGCTCAGTTCGTGTTCGATATTGATCAGTCGAACTATTCGGGAACACGTTCATTAATAAACGAACAAGAACACGCATACAAAAATTGTTAACGAAGAAGTGTTTGATAAGCTATCATGTTCAATTCGTTCGCTGAACACCCCCTACTTTAAGTATATATAATTTTCACGTAAAAATTAAATGTGACATTTATTAATCATATCGGATTATTCCGGTCGGTTCATGTTGAGCATGTGAATTGCAGCCACAAAAGAATTCCACGGACATTTCTAGATTTGAAGAGTGGGAAAAATAACGTTGGGTCCCGTTTGTGATATTATTACGCATAGGTGAAAGCATCTTTTGCTAAAATGTACATGACTCGTGGCATCGATTGGTTGGATTTCACTATCATCAATAAAGATGAAAGGTAAAAGGTAAAAAGTAAAAAATGTAGTACCCGAACCACATGTTTACCTGGAAGACCACACCATGTACTATTGTATTATGTTCATGACACGTCAAGGTCTATTCACTATTCACCTACAACCCACCGCAATGTTTTGTTACTAGCCTAAATGACAAAATTTTAAATTCAAACCCACGTTATATTCTGAATACGAACACTAAGATACGTCGTGTAAAGATGCATCGGTGAAGACCATATTGAGAAAATTAAAGTTCGTAATTGTATTAAGACAAATATCAATGCAGTACATCAAGTTTATTAGGATTGGATTGTGGTGATACCTCAAAAGACACGACTTCTCTAAAACATTCTCGTGTAAACTTGCTACATTATTAAGACTTCCAAGAACGAATGGAAGTTACGGATAGTGTGGGATAAGAGTTAAGCATGCTTACTAGATATATAGTATTAAAAGTTATACATATGACGTGTTTGTGTATAGTAAGTCCACGTACAGATTCGTAGCTCGTGATACTATCGCTCCTAGGATGTACTCCGTAGAATGAACTCTGGATATGCATGAATGAACCATCATGATTCACCACCACTTGGTCATCATATTAAATCAAGTAAAGTGACACCACCAAGCCACCAACACCGAACATATGCCAAAATAATAAATATACAAGGCATCTCTAGATAGCTAACAACCAAGACTTGGAATTAAACAGCATCAATCTAAAATAGAGAAAAAAACAAGGCATATTCTGATCATAATTAACATCATCATCTTCATAAATTCTCCTCTCATTACACACAGAAGAAACCAACAAATTACATAAATAGCAACTTCATACAGAGTAATAAATTCAATCTTTTCTCCTTATGACAACACACTACATCCCGACGCGGCTTAGTTCGTCGGATTGCTCCTGAACGATCCCAACGCCTTAATCGCTCCCGCTCTCAAGATATACTGGTGGTATGCTGCTGCTATCAAAGCTCCGACCATGGGTCCGACCCAGAAAATCCACTGCACATACACACAAATTAGATTAGTCGATTAATAAACACAATACTTCAAACGTTCATGTGCTTAGTTTAGTGCGTGCAAGTTAATCATTTAACAAACATACATGATCATCCCAGATCTTCTCCCGGTTGATGATCACAGCAGCTCCGAAACTCCTAGCAGGGTTAATTCCAGTTCCGGTAATGGGAATAGTTGCCAAGTGAACCATGAACACTGCGAACCCGATTGGAAGTGGGGCTAGAACAGGCACGTGAGAGTCACGTGCGCTTCTCTTAGGGTCAGTGGCGGAGAAAACGGTGTAAACAAGCACGAATGTGCCGATAATCTCAGCACCAAGAGCCGTGCCAGTGTTGTAACCGTGGTTGACAAAGTTGGCTCCGCCTCCGTAGCGATTGTACTCGCCGCTCATGAACGCCTTGACTAGTCCAACTCCGCAAATGGCACCCAAGCACTGTGCAATTATGTAGCCTACCGCACGGATTAGGGATACTTTGCGTGCTAGGAACAAACCGAATGTCACTGCCGGGTTAATGTGTCCACCTGAAAATTTCATCCTCGTTAGCGAAATTACTTCGATTAAAATCTCGATTTCGGAATATATCGTTCAATTTTAATTACTAGTTCCATAATTCATACTTCCACCATATAAATGTGTTTCTACTATACATACACAAGTTCACTAATTATACTTCAGAAAGTTAAGAATTATACTAACAATTACATTTAAACACAAAATCATATAATTCCAAAGTGGTACTACAATACAAATGTCATAATCATAATCATACAATCAAACCATGAAATTAAATTTTTATACCAACTGAAATTAAATTCTTTTATCGTTTAGCTCTATTCTAGATCTATCACATGATTTGTCAATATTAACATCCTACTAATCATCTTACAAAATCACAATCAATGTTCATTTACTATAATATTTATCAACGACACTATATAAAGTAGATTCTTAAAATTGCACTAACAAAAGAACTTTAACTTTTATCTTCCTTTAGTAAAATTAACCGAAAAATTAAATATATCGTGGTGAAAATTAACCTAATGTTTTTAGATGCCAGTTAAGTAACCACACGATTGAGATGGAGTACTAGTGTTTAGACTACGTAACAACTTACTATATCTACTTACTCAAATCTAACATTTTATATTAAAAAGTATTCAATTTATATTAAAAAAAGTCCATTCAAATTATATTTCAATCGATCCCTGTAAGATTTACCTAACATGTAACGTATTTATTTCGAAAATAAGTTCATCGGGCTGATAGTGCTAAAATAAAAATGAAAACTTGTAAGTACGTTTAGACGTTTCCATATTTTTCGTTCCGTTTAAGTAACAAGTTATATATACCAGAAATGCCGGCGGTGCAGTAAACGAGAATGAAAATCATGCCCCCGAAAGCCCACGCAATACCCAAGACTCCGACGCCACCGCAAGGGTCGGCAGCGTTCTGCTTGCTGTGACCGATGACAGTGGCAACAGTGATGTAGAGGAAAAGGAGCGTGGCGATGAATTCGGCGATTAGAGCGCGGTAGAAGGACCAGAGTTTGAGTTCGCCGGCGTCGAAGAGCGGAGCTGGTGGTGGGTCGACGTAGTCCTTTGCGCCATGGTGGACTGGTGGCTCTTCGCTTAGCTCTTTCGTCATTTCTTTACTGTGTTTTTTGGTGGGTTTTGTGAATGGGTTTGGGAGGGGGGAGAGTGAGTTTATAATGGTGGAGAAGGGGAAGGTGGAGTTGTGGATAAGGTGAGGGAGGGTATTTTGGGGACAAGAATTTTGTGGGTGGTTTTTTTGAATTTGTTAAACAATTATGTTAGTGCCTGTTTGAATGTACATTTGAGTGAACATTTGAATGGATTTTAGTGAAAATTGTGTTTGAATGTATATTTGAGTGGGATATTTTAAGTATATTTTAGGCCAAATTACTGTTCACCGAGCCAAATGAAAATATTCAAATCCCCATCCAAAAATCCCCTTCCCCTTAATCATTGTGATGGTGTTTTTATGTTTTAAATTGAAAATGGGGGGTGTTTTTTATAAGTTGGTGATGATTATTCAATGTGTTAGTGGAAATGAAGGTATGAAGTTACCATCTTTGTTATTAGTACTACTTCTCGATTTTATTTAATTAAAAATTTATTTAGTTTAACTCTGCCAACAAATTATATTATTAATGAATAATTGTTCTAGGTTAGAATTGTATGACGAGTAATAAACTGGATAGTTTAAAAACGATAGCTAATAAACTAGTAGTAGTGGTGGATAGTTTAAAAACGATAGCTAATAAACTAGTAGTAGTGGTGTATTCGACGTTATAAGATCTCCGATGTTCTAAGGGGTCTAGGCCAGGACAACAAGCCATATAGAGTATCTGGTTCGATAAGACACTGGTCGTAACCTAAGTCACCTGGAGCGTAAAAGAGGGTGTGGACGCAAACGAAAGCGTAAATCAGAAAGCGCTAAAACTTAAAAAATTACGAAGAAGCAAGTGTCTTAAAGCGCATTGCAATAACTATATAAAACACATTTATCTATACTAAATATTTAATATGTCTAAAAAATATATTTTATATGAAAGTTAATCTGTAACCTATAAATTTTACATTCATATACGCTAAAATTACTGCCCTACAAATTTGATAAATTGTAAAATTAAATTACATAATTATTATATAGCAAGTTAAAAGTATAAAGCACCCTAAAAATGCCAAGCGGCTTAAACTGCGAGTGATAATTTTTAGAAGATTTAAAGTGATTTAAATTTTAACATATGATTCTAGTAAGTGTTGCTCTACTTTATTTAATTATATATTTAACAAATTACATAGTTAATTAACTAATAAAATTCTATACATATTCATAAAAATTAATTAATTTATCATCTATTCAATTTATTAGGTTTCATTTGTCATGAGCTAGGTTGATCAAATAGCTTACAAAATTGTAGTGCTCAAGAATTACATTGTGAAGTTACAAAAATGATCCTCTACTATAAGTAATTTTATACAAGGAACATAATAAGCAGGTAGCTTTCATAAAATCGTCAACTTAACTTAGAAAATTAGCTAAATTTTTAAAAGCTACGTTGCTTTAAGATTCTACCAAACCCGTGTCTCGTGACTTCTCATTAATGACATGCTTCGCCAAAACAAGCCCGTCAATTCTTTTGTATTCGCAATACTTTCTCCATTTAATACCGCAACATATCCCAGCCTCAAATGAGCTCATATTCGAATCGAATTCAAACTTCATCATAAATCGATAGGAGTATTTCATTGTATCCGTTCTATTTATTTTTATTATTTATTTGTATGTTACACAACCGAAACTTAATCATTGTGATTCGAAAAAATATCTATTTTGTTAGAAGTCAAACCGAACTCGGTCTTAATTAATGTAAACTGAAGCTCAAATTAAATGTTAGCTCGTTACTCATCGAGTCGAATAAATTTGTTTATAAGTTACGCAACAACAACTAAGAGGCTGATTGTCATAACATTTAAATCGTTCAATTTGGCTCGATGAATAGTGATTTGACCTAAAATACACTTTAAATACTCCATTTCAATTCCATTTCAAACACAATTTCACCAAAATCTCATTCAAATGGTCATTTGAGTGTCATGCCAATCAGCCCCTAAATCACTGTGATTCGAAACCGAACTCAAAAAATTGTCTCCTTCGCTACAAGTGAAACCAAACTCAGATAATGGAGATTAAGCGTAATTACACTTCCTTTAGTACCAAAAAAGAAAAACCTAACTCTATCTTAACTAATACACTGCATTCTACTCGATTCGATTCGGCTCGACTCCACCTATGGAAAGGAAAGAAGAGACGAGAAGGAAGGGAGTGGAAGAGGCTAGAGCAGAACGGTGGGGTCCAAAGAAAGAGAGACAGCAAGGCCATGTGACGCTAATCATCTGTGCTATGCGCTATGCTCTGTTTCTGGGACCAGTGTGGGTCCCATAGGTTCTGGTACAATAGGCCAACTCACAAAGTACAACCCTACACAGCGCACTCAACGGTTATGTTAATATTGTTATCTTGTGTTGAGTTCTTTCACTTTCACTTTTCTGTGTTTTTCTTTTGCACTTTTTTTATGTTTCACAGAATCAATCAATTTCACTGCTATGAATTGAAGAATCCATAAAATTATGTATTTCATGTCCATATTCCTCTCTTTGCCTGCTTTTTCCGTTCTGGGATGTGCTTTCTTCAGTTTTTCAACTGGGCTTCACGTGATATTACTATAGTTAGATTCACTAGGAATTTACACCTTTCGATACAGATGGAGCGTGTTGAAATCGAATTAAAATATGAGTTTGATTGTTTTTAACATTTGATGATAGAATTGAAATGATCTAAGTAAAAGTGAAAAGTCGATATATGAACTGTAGTAGTACGCTCTCAATTTCGGAGAACTTCATACATTAGAGTTGACACGTAGTTTTTTGCGACATATTAAAGTATTGATAAAAAATGAAGAATGTGAAAAAAGGTGTACTTTTATTGATAAATTGTGTAGTTTTTATAAAACAGTTAAAAATTATAAATATATGAAGTTATACATGACCGGTGAGTATTTAAATGCTAAATCTTACTATACCATCAAAACTTCATTTTGTATTCGTGGAATATGTGGTCCAACAATTTTGGAACATGAGATTCCACCTAGGAATGTTTTGATAAAAATTAAATTCATAAAGCTTTTAAATTTTGAAATGTTATGTTGGAAAACATTATTTGAATTGTCGTACACTCGTACTCCTCTTCATCGTACTTAATTTAAATTGAGGATATGCAACTCCACCTGCAATTGAGTTTTGAATTGATTAAAATTTTCACTTGAAGTCTCACAAAACATATTCAAATATGTATTATTTTACTTATTATAATCAATGGCCAACATTAAATTGTATTCGAATCAATTGAACTTCTTTAAAAACTAATTTTGAGTGAAGTTTATACCACGATCATCAGGTGAAATTTGATTTGAATCTAACATGACAGGAGTCATAACATACAATGCAATACATAATTGAATACTCCTTCCGTTCCGATTTAAAAATCTTACGGGACCAAATCTAAATTTTAGGAATGAAAGTGATAAAGTAGAAAATAAGTTAATAAATTATAAATGTAATTTGATAAAGTAGGAGAAATAGTGAATAAAGTTTAAATGATAATGTAAAGTATGGGGGATATTTTCTCCTTAAAGAAGCGGAACTTTCAAATTGAGATAATTTAAAATGAAAAGCGATGCTTTCAAATTGAGACGGCGGGAGTATACTATATGAAAACATAGGTACGAGGGAATTTTTTTTTAATTAACATGAAATATAGCATTACAATTACCATTGTTGAATAAGACGAATTTATCAATCGATTCTAGATGCAAATCACCACCAATATCTATTTAAAAAATACAATCACCCATTTTGAAGAATCAAACCCGTAACCTCATAATTACGGGATGTTCCAGTTTTCCATAATCCATTAGTACAATATCAGATTGTAAGCTTTGTTTGTTTTCTTTGTCACATTTGCTTGAAAAGTTAAAACTGCCATAAAAATGAAGAAATGACTTCAATTGTACTTATGGACTAAAAATTTGTCCATTCACTTTTGCTTAGTTGAAAAGCCAGGAAACAAAACAATTTGGTTGTATCTTAATTCGGTTTCAAAATTAGTAAAAAAATAAATAATTTCTCCGATTTTTATGAAGATGGAAAACATTATGCACGTTTTGTCAATTTAATTTTGTAGTTCGTTCATGAAATTTTAAAATTCTTCCTTTTATTTGTGCCAGAATCATCACAATAATTATTTAACACCTTTCAACGAATATATTAGCTGTCCATTACTACACTAGCTTTTCAAATTAAAAATTCATTTATAATTAAGTTGGTTCTTATTAGGCCTGACAATAATCGGTTAAAAACCTTAACCATTATCTCAACTCAAATTAACTAGGGATTATATGAGGAGGAGTGTCAGAGATCCACATAACAATAATTATTATCCTTTGACGCGCGGTACCCGCATACTTGTAAACGATTATATACTAAATAAATAAATGAAAAAAATAAAATTTATTGATAAAGTTGACCAAATTTCGTGATGACTTCGTCATTTATAATGATAAAAGCATTGATAAAAAAATGAATTAGAGTGTGATGATATAAATTAATTTACTAAATTTAGTGTGTTGATATGTCGAGGAGAATTTTCGACAAATAGAAACAAATTTCATACGGTCTGTTGAAGTAATGTGGTTGAGCATTTTGTGGAAAAATTAGTAACCACCTATTTGAGCCTAATAACTGTGCTCATAAAAATATTACGTGGCAGGGTGGTAAAGGAGTTCAAAATATTCAAAATACATGCATTTGATGATAAGATCGAGTTTGTAGTAAAATTTCTCTTGAAATGAAATATTATTTATCTGAACGAATTGAATTACTCGTCTAGAGTAATTTGTTTCTCATAACTTAAATTGAATATGTAATGACACGTATATCAAATACTCAAAAAAATATTATTCATTGTACTTTTATGGTGTCGGTTTAATTATACTATTAGTAACTGTTAGTAAATGTTGGAATTGACTGTTCTTAACACTAAGTAACAGTATTGGACAACAAGTTATAAATACAAATATGAAAACACAGATAATTATAGATCTTATAGATCTGTGAACTGTGATATAACAGTGAATGAAACAAATGATTAGGTAGAAGAATCATCTGTCAAAGATATGTTACTGACTCGTATAATTTGGCTCCATGCTGAAATCTTTCAACTTTATTTATTAGTATGAGTTATACTTGATGATATATAGTACTTTAAATTGACATTATTATACCCTGCGCATTAAGTATATTGTAATGTATTAAGTGTTGGAAGAAAAGAAGAAAGGTAAGTCCACTCACCTAGCTAGTTACCTCGAATAAGCGGTATCATAACGTATAAGCCGGCATTTCAAGTTGGATATCATGGGAGTGGAAATTTAATAAGTATTGTTGCGATGAAAGTAAATTATATCTCGATAACGAAGCGCAACTCGTAGTAAGATACTAAAAATAATACTACTTATCTAATGTTTCGTCAAACAATTAGTTTAGACGAAACGTAGGTGATTGAAGGCGTATTCCTCTAACATTTTAGCCTTGTTGACGGATAATTTTCGAAGAACATAATGGTCCATTTGGTTTCCATGTTGATACTCTAAAATACTCCGACAGTTTTAAATACTATGAACATTTTGGTGTCTATTTCGTCGAGTGTTACACGTCTTTTCTTAAAATAAGGTATCTCTTCTTTATAGTGACAAGGATCCAATAAGGTCGAACCTCATGAGTCGGATCTGCCTTGGAGGCTACATTAGAAGGTCCAATATGATCATGAAGGTAATAAACGCGTTTTTAAGTTTAACATCCAATGGTTAGATTACCTTTGAAGCTCGGTTGTGGTCGGACCATGTGAATGCAAGACGCACTACTTTATTAAATTTATAGCTCGATTTTACTAGTTCGTTATTCGTTAAGATCGTTACATTCCGTTCGTAGTTTGTTATTTCGAGCACCTTGGATCAAAAGTGGTTTATATTTTAATATGTGACCGTTGTCTGAGCTAACTAAACTGATTCATTACAAAATTCACTTTCTTTCTCGTAGGAAGATAATTCAACGACAGCACGCAGTTGTAAATTTGTCGTTCTAGCAACGTAATGTCCTTCTGGACTCTTCTACTTCTATTTTAATTCTTGATTAGTATGTAGTGCTTAATTTTACCAGAGAGTTCTGTAATTAATTAGTGGTGCTAATCATGGGCATGCTAAATTAGTCTATCCAAATATTCTGTGACCTGACATCTCATCTTGTTTAAAAATGTAAGCACTACCTAACAGCTTCTGTCAAAGCTTTAATCATAGAAGAAGACCGTCATTATTTTAGGCTAATCTGGAATTTTCTATTTTATTGGTTTTATATTATGTATTTCCAGCCGTAGCTCCATTTTGGCTTACTAAAACATAATGTGGAAAACAGCTGGAGTGTTCATGTATGCTAGCTAGTGAAGGAAAATTCCCCTGCCCCACAATTTTCTCATGCTCATCTATTTCTCTATAGTATACTTTATAAGAGTTTGGGTGTTCGTCATTAAAACGATACATAAATGAGTTCAGAACGTCATAAAACAGTTCATTCGTATCTGGTGCAAATACTTTATTGATTTTTTCTCAGATGCATGTAGAGATGTTACATAAATCAAAAGGGCTCGGGTCGAAGTCTAAGGGTCTGATTGGTATATAATTTTAATTGACTTTTATCAATTCGAATGACCTGTTTTGTGTATAAAATAAACCATTCGAATTGGCAAAGTCAATTCGAATTGTATACCAAACAGTTACTAATAAAGTGTCACTTGTGCATTGGTTATGGGGCACAACGATTCTAGATTGTTCTTGGAATGGTTCAGCCAGCCTCCCTTTTTCTCTTTTGTAGTAGAATTGTTTGAACCACACACATTCACTAAAGAACAGGATCAACACAGAGAGGCTACAATCAATCACATAACGGCCATATTTTTGTGGGTATCTCATTATTTTGTTCAGTTTTTTGGTTGTCAATGGTCCTCTTTCCAGGCAGGATATATCATATGTCCCTCTCAATTATTTCTCCATATTTTGTAAAACTAATTTCTGATTTTTTTTCTTGATTAATGTGAGATTTTGTTTGTATATTGAACAAATTCATTCACATTAAATGACTGATTGACATAGAATTTTAGTGATTTTTTTCAATTAAAATTGAGTTTTTTTAATAAAATATTCGATTTGAGTGGAAAAATGGCCGCTCCAGCGGCATGACAAACAGGGCCTAAATTGTTGGTGATGATACATTTAAAATTGTCCATTTTAGTATCTGATTGATTCATAATATAGTACGCATATTTTAAAGCAAATAACATTAATCAAAACATCAAGGCCAAGTCGGCAGCCGCCATATCGATGTGAAGCAATACAAATTATCACTATCGTAGATATATCAAACGGTTTATACACGACGACTAAGTAGGGCGATATGAATTAGAACCTCGTACCTTACAGTAAACATTGTGTTGATTTGCCTACCATATGCCATTGCAAACCAACCTATTTCTAGAAATAGGATACAGGACATAGTTCCGTAAAATCTAAAATATTTTATCTTCAACAAACGATTGAATGTGTTAGCTAACTTAAATAACACCAATTCCAATATCTCGGGAACTCCGAAACTATTGTGAACACGCCTTTCATATAAAAATGAGTAGCACTCTTAACAAGTTGAAATTGCAAACACTACCTATATGCTGGGGAGAAATGCATTATATTCTAGTATTCTTTTACTCTATTTGTATAGCAAAAATCATATATCTAGTATTTGACCGCAATTTTCCCTAAATGCGAAAGCCCAGATCTGTTCTTTCAATCGATCTATTACACTGGGCCAGGACAATGAGAGTCCAGTCTTGCATTTAGTCCACTAATCAGTTAGCATAGATTTCAAAGTTCCCAGGCCGAATTTAAATTAGATCCATTATCCAATATAAACCTTTCTCCTAAGTTATTTCACGTTTTTATTCAAATAGTTTCTAAAGACAGTAAAGGGTAAAACAACCGTAAATGAACCGAAACACAACTTTGCCAGCACAACACGTTTAACAACAAATCCGTTCCTTTTCCTGAA
>JAYMSP010001199.1:0-34966 GCA_036897095.1 Plantago elongata
TCTTTTGTTGAATTTTTTTCATGGCTCGATAGATAATTTGATAAGCCAATGATTTTTTTCCGTGTTTCAGAATACGAAGGAGATATCAAATTACAATCAAATGAACTAGGCATCTCAGTATAATCGAAAAGGAAAGATTCATAGATGTTTATAAATACTTTTTATAAACTCTCATCTAATCGTTATCTTAAATATTCAAAATAAAAATATATAAAATTACATAGTACATATGCAAATTAGAACTATATGAAATTGTATAATCTTCATCCCGAACATGTAGTGTTGAGATTTAGACGAATTAAATAGAATGCAAAAAGTTAAGACTTAAACTACTCAAACTCGTTCATTAACTGCAATTAACACAATCGAAGAAATCAACAACAAATACTGTAAACTTTGTACAAACAAAATCCATTTCTTCTGTCAGTTTTTCTGGCACCTTCTTCTCTCTCTTTCTTCCAAATCACCGTCTACTTATAAATCACCATCATCATCACTTCCAATTCCCAAATCTAAAACCCTCCAAAAATGGCTCGGTGCAGCAACAACCTTGTCGGATTCCTCAACATTCTGACCCTCCTCATCTCCATCCCGATCATCTCCGGTGGCGTTTGGCTCTCCAAGCAATCCAACACCGAATGCGAGCGTTTTCTCGACCGTCCAGTCATCGCTCTCGGCGTCTTCGTCCTCCTCGTCTCTCTCGCTGGCCTTGTCGGCTCCTGCTGCAGAGTCTCATGGCTACTTTGGGTTTATCTGCTCGTCATGTTTCTCCTCATTCTTCTCCTCTTCTGCTTCACCATTTTCGCTTTCGTTGTCACCAATAAAGGCGCCGGAGAAGCCATTTCTGACAGAGGGTACTACTATAGTTAATTCCAATTCATTTCGAGTCGTTCAGTTGTTCAATTGTTCAATGTTGAATTGTTGAGTTGATTGATTAAGTGAGTGATTGTTATGGATTCAAACAGGTATAAGGAGTATCGAATCGGGGATTATTCGAATTGGTTGCAGACTCGGGTGAATGATCATTGGGGGAAGATTAGGAGCTGTTTGGTGGATAGCAGGATTTGCCAGAGGTTGCTTGATGATCATTCTACTCAGGTTGAGGATTTTTACAGGCAGCGTCTCGGTGCTCTTCAGGTATATCATTATCATTATCGCTCAAACCAATAGGTCGGTAGTTCGAGTATCGCTTAGAAAAAAATATCACTCGATCAGATCTGGAATTTAGTGTGAATTGATTTGTTTATTGATCTGATATTGATTGACAGACTGTGTATGTAAAGCTATGTGACTTTTCGTTTTCATAAATAGATTTGACTTTGATGTTCTTGATTATACCTCAAATCAATGAGTGTTGGCTTTTTCTACAAAGTTCAGTGACTTTTTGTACGAACTGAATTATAAGATTTGCAACTGTGGGATATGGAATTTTTAGGAGTTATTGTCAAGGAATTGCGATTATGAATTCATTATCGGGGTTTTCGGAGTTAAGGGTGAACTGGTGGAGTCTTTAGATTCAGAATTTGATGAATTGATATAGTTCTTGTAATTTCTGGTTTGTCTGGACTCTGGAAGTTGAACTTTTGGAATTTACTTTATAGAAAGGTTTCAGTTACCTCTACTTTTGTCACATACAAGTGACTTATTATTTTGTATTGTACATAACTTTACAGACTGATGATAAGCTGCTGTTGTTTTCGAAAGTGAATTTCCTTTTCATTTCTTTTCTTCTTGTTGAGACTTGAGTTGTTTATCATTGATACCTTTTGTGTCTAGGAATATTTATTACTGTGTGGATGAATAATTTCTCTTCCACTACTTTAACTTGGTTATAATTTGCCTTTTTTTCGTTAGCTTTATATTTACTTTTGTCAATTAATATCTCATTGCAATATTTTTCTTACGCTCCAATTAAGCATGATTTAAGCCTTTAAGGTTTACGCTGTAGTGCAGTCCTATATTGTTTGTTTATTTGCTAATATTGGTTTTGCTGAACAGTCGGGCTGCTGTAAGCCATCGCATGACTGCAACTTCCAGTACATCAGCCCAACAAATTGGACTAGGACCGAAACATCAAGCCTGGCAAATCCAGACTGCACTACATGGAGTAATGATCCAAATGCCCTGTGCTACGACTGTAATTCATGCAAAGCTGGGCTACTGGATAACATTAAGAGTGACTGGAAGAAAGTAGCTGTTCTCAATATCATATTCCTTGTCTTCCTCATCATTGTATATACAGTTGGGTGCTGCGCTTTCAGAAACAACAGGGAGGACAATCAGTGGAAGCGAGGATACCATTGAATGCTTCTGATGGTTGGCCGGAATATGTAGGAGAGTGTTTTGACTTCTCTTTTTCTTGCAATTGACATACATAAACCTCTTTTCACCCAGGTGTACAGTGGATTTCCTCCTTCCCCTTTATTGTTTGGAGACGAGAATGCATCATACTATTGCTGTTGTTATTTTGTTCGAGTCTTTATTGTTAGTTTGTTTTTCTATTGTGTTCTCCGAGCTCAGTTACTGCTAAATGAATTAGTCTGGGTGAATTCGTGATTTTGTGTTTCTTGTTCACATATAGTCGGAGAAAAGCTCTGTCCCGAATGAGGGAATGGTTTGATCTGCGACTTGATTTCTAGTTCTGACATCTGAGATAGCGTAGACTGTTGACATAAAAACATGAAAAGTTTGCTTTTCTTAAGGATTGAGCTTCTAGTTTAGCTTCATCAACGGTGAATAGGTAACTTGTTTTGGATGAAAAGGTGGTTGTACCAGACATGATTTCTATCTTGTTAAAATGTCAAGTAGTCATGTTTGTTTGAAATCTAGCTATAGCACTGGTTCTTTGGTTTGCAAGTCTCCTTTGTGATATCATTGATCTTGATGTTTACCCTTCGGTGACGGTGATGTCGTATTGTTGTTACTTGCATTGAATACGTTTTCATGTGAACAGTTGAAAGTAGGCCCTGGAAAAGGATACTTTGTTGTTAGTCCAGCTTTCCTCACATGGTTTTCTTTACATGATTTGCTATGTATTTGACCTGAGGCTAGTCATAATAGTAGTATGATGAAGCTCATTGCCTGGATTAACTGCTGAGTGTAGTTGGATTTCACTGAATTATCTCAGGATTTCTGAGTACGTAATCTGCTAGTCAATCTTTGAGTATCTCTAAATCTAAAACTGGAAGTCTATTTCTTAAATGCAGATGAATTTTAAGTTGATATGCGTTGCCATATTGTTTACTTGCACGGTATACATGCGATACAAGATTATGAATCTTCTTTGTCAAAATTGTGCTTCTTTAAATACTCAAGAGATAGCGACATCCTATAATGTAAGTTCTGTTCACTATCAAGAATTTAAGACCTGTTCAAAAGGGGATCTTCCAAATCATCTTGGCACTTTGTGTTGCAATGAGGTGTTGCTTCATTCACTGAAGTTATCTCTTTCTTCATGTGCCCATGATCTTCTGCTTTACCCCATAAAACTGTGTATAAGCCTATAATCACAAGCAAAGCACCCACGAGGCTACAATCACATAAAGAAAAGCCTATTAGCACTAGAGAGTTGAGACAGAACAAAGGTACGCTCATCCGTAAAATTTTGACAGTATGATTACCTTCCAGTGTAGAGTTCTTCATGCATAAAGAAGCAAGCAAAGACGGTAACAATGACAGTACCAAGAGGATTGAACATCGCTGAGAAGAGTGCGCCTCTCCTCGAAGTGCACCAAGCTTGACCAAAGAACGTTATTGATGATGTAAGACCCTGTAACCAAAGGAAACACAGCAGATTCAGGTCATGTAAAACTTTGCAATGCAGCTGAGTTTTGGTCCTTAGCACGCGAACTATTTTTACTGCTTGTAAAGATACAGACCTACCGAGGCTAAGCAGAGAATTATGGAAATATTGGTGTTGAGTTTCCACACACTCATATCCCTCTTGAAAACCAATGTCAAGATTCCAGACTGTACTGCTGCTAGAAGAAACATCCATGCTGTCAATGAGACATGATCCGGATAGCTGGCTGATACATGTGCCTGTTAACAAACATCATGGCATTTAAATTTCTTTCACAAATTACAAAAAATCACATGGCGTTTCAAGTTTCTTGATTCATCACAGTACCAGTAACACCAGCCAAATCGACCAGCAACATGCGCTTCCGAACAGCAAGAAACAGCCTAGCACCCATTTGTCAGGGAGACCTATCTCCATGTTTAGCAATTTGGGACCTTTCAAGAATGCCATAGAACACGCTGCAGCTACACAGAACAATGTTCCGATTATCTTTGCCATGCTTCTTGAGCTACGGAGGTTGATCTTTTCCATCCTATGTTACATGAAATCTGTTAATTACAATCTAGTGTATAGTAAAGTACTAAGAAGTGCACGGTGAGAGGCTAGTTGCAAGTATTTTACCCTGCAGTGTAAGCGATTATAAAGGTGATGGCAGGTACCAAGTTAAGCAATGCACTGGCAACTGATGATGAGGCTAGAAATACCCCTTCAAAAAAGATGTTCTGGTTGAGTGTTATACTGCAAAAACAAAATGAATGTGTTAAAAAGATTGCTGTGCAGAGCTAATGAACTTGTTTCTACTTCTATGTTCATTGCAATTTGTTAAAGATAAGCATTAACATGTGGAGTAGTATAGTTTACTTGCCCAACAAAAGAGAGTAGATTTATCCACCAGAAATTCTTCCAACCCAGATAACATGCCTTAGTTTCTCTCCTGCAACCAAACGTGAAGTATCAAATCAGTCGTTTAAAGATCCTTTGCGCAATGTCATATGAACAAAAACTTAACATAGGACTGATTAGAGATTGCATACACTTGAGGGGTCTTACATGTAAATGATCCTAAACTATCCGCCAACTGGTGGTGGAGAAGAAAACTGAGATTACCTTATGAAGAAGGCAAAAGGAGCTATAATCAAGAAAGCTATGCACTGCCGGTACACGACGAACACCATTGAGCTCATATCTTGCAAGAGAGCTGCTCTACCAGTTAATGTAATTGATGAATACATGAACTGACAAGCAATCAGTATGATTATGGGCTTCAAATCTTCCATGCCCATCCTTGTGTTTTGAACTAATTGAGATTTAATCAATGAAATAGTAGAGATGAATCAGTACTATCTATGTTTTTCAGAGCTTTCTAAATTCTAAGCATTTCAATAAAGAAATGAAGTGTTTTTGTCCATGTTGAGTCGTGTTTAATGATTCATCAACTGTTTATAGTAATGAAAGGACAGTTTGACACAGATCAAAGAAGACAAGAATATAATAGTACAATCAGATTTATTTTGTCTTAGTCTAATCATTAACTTTGGACATATTTGATTATGACAGTAATCCAAGTTTCGTCATTGCTTACTTATGTCAAACAATATTTAACCTTTTTTTTCCTTTGTAATTGGAGTAGAACTCTGTTTAGTAGATATATAACACTTGTGTGATTTAGCAAGTTTATACAGTAGAGTTACTCTGTGCTGGTTCTTGTGTGTAAAAGATGCAGTTTGTTTCGATAAGTTCAGAATCAATTTTCCTTGCAGGTTATGAAATTTAGATGCATTTCCTACAGCATAGGATCATAACTTGTTGCAAGAAAGATCTTGGGATGGCCTGACTAGATTCAGGCATGTGATCAGCTTCTGCGTGAGACTTGTAACTGATTCAAATGTTCGATAATCGTTGAAGATCTGTTAACAAGGACTCTATACAATGTCATATGAATTGCAAAAGTAAAATGTTCCTAATCAGCCATTCTGCCTATGTTCATCTCTATCATCTTCTGAAGTATTCTTGCACCATTGACAATCTCAAGTGTATTCGCAGGAGTTGTAGTCGAAAACGAATTCTTTTATATCTTTAGAACTGATGACTAACGAGCAAGAGATCCGTCTTGTATGCCGTCTCTTCACCAAGTTCCCTATCAAATATGCAATTGAGTATATGTCGAATTCCAATTTAACTGGAATACCGCCATGTTCATCAGAGGCTTCTAATTCCATTGCTGAACCATATAGAGGCACATTGTGCCCGACTAGGCTAACTTTCATGAGCCGGTTACTTTTTCTTGGCTGGTAATATTTATCTATCTGTGGTCACATGAAGAATTAGATGTCATAGATGAAAGATTGAGTTCCTATTGTATTTCATGAATAATAAGAAAAGCTGGTGGAATGTTTGTCAAAACAGGATGAGACGTCTTAGAAATGAGTCGAAAACAGTGTTAAGAAGACTCACCTGGCCAGTAGCAATGGCAAGTCCTGTGTAAAAGAGACTAATAGAACTGGAAGTGACATGAATGCCGAAAAATGTAGCAGGATTTGTAATGAGCATACTTGCTGAACATGTCACAGTTAGCAACTTGGTTGGAACACCCGTTAGGTCTGTTCCTTCACCATAAAAGAGATGTTCGACCTCCAAGCTCTATATGTAACAAAAACAGATGACCTATTACTGCTTTCCTTCATTGCGAACACGGTAATACAGAGAAAACTACATACCTGAATCAGAACGCGAACTTTGTAAGGCTTGCTAACGCTCCAGTAGACACAACAGAAAATAAAGAATAAGATAGAAATGGTAAATATTGCTGATAAGCACTTGCAATGGACTTCTTTTCGCCTTTCATCCTGTTCAACCTCGAAAATATTGAAATAACTTTTTTCCTCATCCACAACATGGCAATAATGCCGCCTATAACGATTGAACTTACGCCTCCCTGGATATTGACTAGCAGGGGAACTACCGGAGGAATCTGAGTCTGTCGAAGAGGTAGGTGAAGGTGCGTGCCTCGTAAAAGAAAAATCAGAAGAAGACTTATCGGCCACATCATCATGCGAGTCTCTACAACACACATCACATGAGTCGTTAGTAGAAGGGCTGTCTACGTGATAATTAACTGCATACGGAGAACCGTCCGGGGACAAACTCGTCGGGGTTAATTTAATCGATTCTTCATGCATCATTTTTGTAGATCAGATTGGTTAAAGATTTGTGAGTTTTGTAGCAGATGATGAGGTTGTGAAATGGAAGTTGTGAGTTTTGGGTAGAAGTAAAATGTTTTTTCTGTGAGTTTGTTCGTTATGATCTGTTATGGGATTTAAAGTTGGTTCGAATGGTGTGATTTTAAAATAAGTCAATGATAAACTGTTAAAACAAGGCAATAGACTCGTACAATTAACACCAATATTAGGAGAGTTTGTTATAGTTGTCCTTGTGTTAATGTTCTCAAAATTCTTCAAATGGCCTTCTATAAATAGTATGAATTCTGATTAGTGGGCTGATTAATGGAAGCCAGCACCCGTAGAAGTGTGCACATCCCAACTAGTCCAATTCTGTATTGACTTCGCCGATGAGAAATTGATGTCCAGTTTAACCCTCGTCGTTTAGGCTTGAAATCACTGATACAATGTACACTGTGTTGGCCGTACACATCAATCCACTTGTTAATTAATTTAATACTCCTCCGGTTCAATTAAAATTTACTACCGTATTACTTTCTCTTCATTTAATAAGTTATAATAAACAAATAGTTTGTAGTGATTATTATATTAATAAAGTTGTAAGTGAGTTATAAAGTAAGAGAGAGATTGAACAAAGTAAAAAATAAAATAATAAATAATTAATTAGTGGAAGTGGAACTTTTCATTTATGAAGTTAATTAATTTCTAACATAGCTTTAAAAAAGAAAAGTTAAAAAGTTATTAAAAGAACGGAGGGTGTATTATCTGTCTTGAATTAATCCAACCGGTTAGAGAAAGTAACATGAAACGGATAAGGGTAAACTAGTCCTTTAACAACCATTTTTTGTTGGGTCCATAACCCAGTATAGTTGACAATAAAGGACATCTCAGTTAGTAAGACGCTTCAATTCTAATTAATATGTTAGGGATTCGAGTCAACTTTTATCGTTTATAAAGAAAAGAAACCAAAGTATCATTATTTGAAATGCAGGATATTCAAGTGAACAAAGCCTTAACGGATGTCGCTAGCACCAAATTCCCCGGGTATGTACACATTGTATTATGGTTTTTCCAGGCCCATACATTATGAACTATAATGCATAGTGCAGTCAAGAATGTTGTATTATGGTCCAGCTACATGGGCAGGTCCAACTTCTTGACATGTACAGGTTGTAATGGATTTTGATCAGCCCGAGTCAGTCAATTCGGATTTGTATCTTGTTTTGGATTTATAAGACTGCCATTCATATCAGATTGGATGATTTTGCAATGACTCAATGCATACAAATAATTCTACACCATTGAGTATCGTTATCCATTACTAATAATAATAAAAAATTTATTAGTCTCAAAAATAATTTCCTTATTACCTCCATAATTTTAGAATATTACTTTTTCTAAAACTACTCATATAAAATTAAAAAATTATTAGTCAAATATATAATCGTGTGCGAATAATTCAAGTGAACGAACAATTTTACTTGCAATAAAATTTAATATTATAAAAGAAGATGCGAATTCTGCGTGTCAAATTTATTTGTTTTACTATTATAGAAAATTAAATATATTGACAATTGTAATGTTTACCATAAAATATACATTTCAGTTCTTTTTACCAATGACCAACAATTTGAGTTTTATTGTTTGGAGCTGATGTTTGGAGCTAATATGACTTTGATTTGGAGCTTTGACAGCTCCAAACCAAATCTATCACTGTTCCAATTTATAATATGTGGGAAGACGTTCTTTCCATTCTGCCCGCAGAAATAAAAGTAGTTAGATTTTGTCCAGAAGTCCAATATCAATGAAGTATCTTTTATTTACTTCGAATGTTTTTATTTTATTTTATTAATATCTTTCTAGCTTATTCTTAGAGCTAAAAATCTAGAGTAATCAGAAATTTTTTAGATTCTTTCAAGGCAGCTCTTTAATTATTTCAACAAATCTCATCTATTATTTTATTACCATTAAAACTCTTGACTACCTGGAATAGGACCCTAGAACTTAACCCTAATCATTCAAATATTTATGAAGACATATATTTTCATCACTTCGACCGTGTTGCGTGCACTGACTAGGCTAAATCTTATCCGCGAACCCACCCCTTCAATGGGCGAACCTACCCTTCAATGGGCAAGCCCGCTCTCTCGAGCACCAAATCTGCCACCACTGTGGCAAAAGCCATGATAATCCGTCCACCGAATTTTTCCCAAAAAGTTACGTCCCCACATAATAAAAGTTTAAAGCTCCAGATCAGAATTGCTTTCAGTTCAAAATCGAAGTCGTATTGGATTAGATTAGGAGCGATTTAGAGCTGCGAAACACCCCGATTATTGAAATTACACCGATTTATATGTCATGTGTAACGAATGGCTAAACATACGAGAAAATTGGTGCTCGGACTTGGGACCAATTCGATCGTCTAAGCCGGAAATAATTGACCGGTGAAGTGGGACAGGAGGAGAAACAAATTGCTATCTGCAGATTAAAAAGAAGTACAAATTGAAGCTAGCTAAAGCCTATTTGTTGCTGGCTTGCTGCTGATTCATTCACTCAAATAATGTAAGCTAGTATGTGAGTTGTATGTTGCAAAGTTGTTAGTATGTACGACCACTAGTTTTTGGAGTAATGCTAGTATTGGATTATTAACTGGACCACTTATAAGCTGTTTTTCTGTACTGGTTTTAATTTCGCTGAAAGAAATAGAACTTGACAACTCTTTTTGTTGTCTTTCCTTTTCATTTCACTCACTTTATACATTTGCAATTCTGCACAAACTCTTAGCTACCAACCTACGTAATAACTCACCCGACATAACGTTTTTTACTAAACGTATGATACTTTTTAATATATTGTAAAATGTATTTTAAATATTATAAATATGAACTTTAGTCTCCATATTTATTATATACTCTGTTTAACCCCATAATACTTCAAATATTCGAAACTAATAAGGTAAAAACATTACAACATGATACGAGGATAAAAAAACTATATAATACAAGTATTGATTAGATTATGACATCGTTTGCAAATCTAAAAAAGTATATATTTTTTTAATTTGATATTCATATTGTGTATAATTATCTTATAGCAATAGAATATTTAAATTTATTGATACTTCCCTAAAATTTAAAAACAAATTAAAAAATCCCAAAAACACGCTTGGCAGGACTGCCAGAACAGCCCGTCTAGCAGCCTTGACGCTGTCCTAAGGGCTGCTAGATGAGCTGTTTGGTTCATTTTATGTTTTCTGAGAAAATAAAATTAAGTAACTAAAAATTGGCTTCTATGATTTAATTAAGTATTTTTTGGTTTATAATATTACTTTTAAAATTTAATTAAGATTGTTTGATAATTATAACCACATTTTGTGTTCTTCAATTATGTTTATTTTAAAGATTCGAAGAAAAATACATATGTTAGAAATTTAAAATGTATAAATAAAAGTATTTTTGGATAAAATTATATTATTTCAAAATTAATAGATCATTTTATAATTTAATTTAATTTTAAATTAATTTGTAATTTATTAAAAATGTGTCTTAATCTAATAAAAAGAATTTTGCATTTACATTCATGTTGTTTTTCTCTTCTTTGCGAATGTCACCTTTTTCTACATCAACTTATTAGCAACCGGAATAGACTATATGTGGTTTGATGACCAATATGCCATTTGTTGAGGTATACATTCTATATATAGTTGCTAGTATGGAAATATAGCTCATCTCCAGGCCATGGTTTGATAAAAAAAATTAGTTATTTCAATGTACATATTCTTTAAAAAGATTAGATAGTCTGAGAAGTTAATAAAATTAGTTTGTTGAAAGAAAAAACTAACCAGCTAATTTTACTAAACAGGACCTTTATAAAGTGACATTGGTAAACTAATCTTATATGTATTCTTCGATGAGTCGTTTATTACATGATCACTCTCGGCCTACTATCCTTGAATTATTTTGTGAGAATATTGAATTATGGGATCTGAATATGTGAAGAAGAGAATGCAATGTTACAACAACAATCAAATAGACAGTGGAAATAACATTGGGGCGTTTTTGTGAGCTGGATGGAGGTTGTTTGTTACGTGAGTTCACATGGGTCAGGTGATGTGGCATTCACTGATTAGCTTGTGACACGTGATGACATGTGATATGAAGAAACATTCACAAGGGATTAGAGATGAACGGATATGATCAAGGCAGTTATAATTCAATGGTTGAGATATAACTTGGAGGAGAAGAAAAATGTCAGTGTTGCTATGACAGTTGGTATAACGGTTTCTCCAACAGTTGGAACTTGGATGTATAAATAGATGATTGGGATCATTGTATCTCCAGAGATCGGAACATCAGAAAAAAATCACAATGCAGAAGATCAAGCATTGTAGATTAGCAGTTGTATTTTCTCTCTTCCATACACATAGAGCTTAGATTGACAAATCTGCAAACTTGTAGTTTGTGAGGGTTTGTTGTATGATCTTGTAAGGCTTGGTGATCAATAAGAATATCTGATTAATTCCGTGAATGTAGGCATTGCCGAACCACGCAAATTCTTGTTTTCTTTGGTTGATCGTATTATGTAATATGTTATCTTAGTTTTCTGTTCACCAAGTGTTTATGTAATTGTCGCTAGACTGTTGGTGCAACATTGGTAGTTGATCAGAATCATTCCTTGTTGGTGATTCTATTGGCCGAACTCAACATGTTGAAATTGATTCTAGCAGTCGATTATCACACAAGCAACACTCTTCTGATTAATACCGTAGAATTCTTGAATTTGGACTTTGGTAGCGTCACATAGAACTTATCGAGCGTTCATGAGCAAGTCGAGCTTAACGAGTTGCTCACGAATAAATTAATATTTTAACGAGCCGGTCATCATACGATTATGAAAAGCTCGATCACGAGTAAACTTGAAATTCTGACTATCAATATATGATCTATCGAGCTAAAACTTGGCTTGTTAAGAAACCTAAACTACTGAGTGACAGTGGCAATAATTTATCCTTATGTCTTAGTTTGGGAAATGCAGGGGTGAAAGGCGCCAAGGCCTCCACCCCGTGCTTGACACCGAGTCGGAAAAAAAAAGAACAATATTGTATATTTTGAATTTTTACGAAGCTATCACGAAAGAGGTACGGTCGTTGATTTTGAAAATTTTCATTCGTATATGTATTAAATTTTAAATTTTAACGATTGACATGGTCTATTTTTCTAATTGAATTAAATAAAAATAATAACACAACCATACAAATACATTTTTGAGTTGTTGTATTCATAATTTTTTTTTAAATGATGATATTTAAAGACTTGTTGTCTCATTATAAACAATTTTTTAGTAGAAATTAGTTATAACACTTGATTTGTGATTTTAAAATGTAAATTTTCATAATACATAGAAAAAAGATCAGTATTTTCTATAAGTGTTATATTTTTTTATATTTAAAATTATTTATTATATTTAAATTAATTATAGTATAGTATGGGATGAATAAAAAATTCTGGCCGAGGAATGAATTATATTACTGATCATATTTACTGCACAGTTGTCAATTGAGACAAAGGACTTTTTTGATTGAATGAGCAACTAAGAGCGTGTGGTCAAATAGGAGATAGAGTACAAGATCTTACCAAAACTATTCTTCACTAGTTCAAGTAATTATGCATGGAAGACTAGCTGATCTCGACAATAGCTAGCTTCTTTCCTTGTGTAATTGTTTGTCTTCGTGCAATAATTAAGGTAGCTAGTTATTAATTGCTATACTATATGTTCTTTACAGAAAGGACATTTATGTAGAAAAAGCTTGAAAGATAAGATACCAGAACTAAACTTTGAGAACAAATGCATGTATCACCAATCCATGGAGAGACAAGTTTGGACGCAATCTCAGTTGTGTTTTCTTCAAAGTTCACAATGTTTGTAGGTGACTGCGGTCAAGGTTGTGTTCACATTAATTTTAAACTTATACGAATCACCAGACCGTTTGACATAAAATTTTAATTGATTAATAAGACGTATTTAAATTTTAATTGAATTTTAAGATTTGCTCTGTGTAAAGTTAAATTTGTACCGTTATTATATAGTAAATTTTTTAATTAAGGTAAGGTATTTATAGTCCCTCATTAAATTTGCAATTGAAGTATTTATAACCCCTCATCCTAAGATACGAACTATGGATCGATAACTTATTTAGAGACTAGCTAATTAATTAGTACTATGTTATCAAAAAAGTTCACGGTGTAATTAATCAAAATTATTTTTATTACTGTTATTCCTAATATACTTCATCCGTCCCGACTTCATATTCTCGTGTTAACCTTTTTTGGTTAACTCTTTTAAATTTAAATCTTGAATTATTCTCAAACTATAATGATAAATATTTAACAAAAATATATGAAATCTTACTTCTTAAATTTTCATTATATGGTTTAGTAAATCATGTACCTTTTTAGTTGAAGAGATATTTATTGGAAATTTATAGATTAAAAGATAAATTAAGGGACAAAAAGATGTAATTTAGCTGGACTAAATTGCACAATTTGTTAGCTTCAATTAATGCATTTTAGCTGCTAGCTTTTCCGTTCAAACTTTAACGTTGAATCTCCGGCTATTTATATCGGGTTGTAATAGAACTAAAGTGTAACTTATTCCACTGATCAATAAAAATTTCCTTCTTCTAGCTTCAAACATGTTTTGTTTCTCACTTTTTATCAATATTTGATGTAAAAATTTATAACGATTGACTCGAAAAGTCAATACGGAAAGATGGAGTCGAAACGAAAGGAGTAACACATTAACTGGAATCTGGAAGCCTTTCTTGTAAAATTATACAACTGTTCAGTCTTCACAATAAAGATTTTACACGTTGTTGAATGTTGTTGATTAATGCTCTTTCCTTAATCTAGGTAGGTATATGGCACGTTATGAAGTTTATGAAGTATGTGTGTGAACATGTGAATCCAATGTCAAACCTAATTTCAGCTAACGTTCCCTGTCCTGCACTAGAAACTTCCACAAAATAGTAGTCTAGCAAACAACTAATTTTTCGCAGCAAAATTCTTTAATTGTAAGCATTAACCCTAACTAGAATACACTGCCAGAACAACTATTCATAACATGTTGATGAATGATGATAATGTACCATACATAATGTGTCCTGCTTCATTGGGTTTTACGTGTTGGATGTAAAACAATGTCGACGTCTTTAGTTTGTTTCTCTCAAATATCTCAATCAATCTTATGATAAATTTGTAATCAAAACATTTAATTTTTATTATATAATTAGTTTCCGATACATCCCTCAATTCTTCAAAACGTCACATATGTAACTCGATTAATTTGTGAGTTGCAATTTGCGAATAAACTTTACTTACTCTATCTATCTATCTATCTATCTATCATGAGACTATGGACTATATGTATGATTGGCATCTAATTTCATTACACCTAACTAGTTGAGAGCCCCCATGAGAGATACTTCACAGGGTCTCTTGACATTAACATCCCCTTAAACCGGTTTAGTCACCTTCTTTCTTTTGACTACAATCACCCCCTATTAAATAGATATTTAGTCGGTCACACGGTTTGCCTGGCAAGGTATGTACATATGCAATCGGGTAGAGAACTACCGCACCGGATTTGTGAAAAGTGCTTGAAAGGCTAGGTTCCACGTAGATATTGAGAAAAAGGTCACAAAAAAGTGCAATTCCTGTTGAAGGAGTCATGACCATGTGCACAAATCAGTAGTTGTGTTGTATATATTCATAACCAATTACGTTCTGTCCAAATTCAATATCACCATTATGATATTATGAAGGTGCGATCAATGAGTTCAACCACAAAAAATAGGGAGAATGAAGAAGATAGTAGTGCTAAATTCAATGCTATTAACACGTGGACCCTTGCCAAATTGATCCTTAACGTTTTCATTTGCTAACCATTCTTATCATACCTCTAAGTCTAACAAAGATTAACGATGGATAATTACATTTCAGCCATACATATCAACATGTATGTGTGTATAGTGATGGTACTTGAAAGCTAGGATTGAATTTTGGGTCCTCTTGAACCACACCTTAAAAAATACTTATCAGTTGTCACTTATATTCTTGAAGACATATGATGTAGAAGTGTGGTTAGCATGAATTGTTTGTGATGAAATGCTAATTTCATTATATCACGAATCACAATACCATCTTGGTGAGTGTTAATGTGAATTAAAAGATACACAAAATGTAGAGCCTCGTAATCCATAAATTAGGAGAACAAGACTTTGGACCATAAATCATAGTTGTATTACATGATTAATGAAACCACTTTTCAGTCGACTGACGTGCTACCGTAAAAAAGAATGACTACCTTGTTAGAATCCTCGTGACTACCTTGTTTAAATTTTGGTTTCTTGTAAGTGATCTTGTTCTTTTTTTCTAATCCTTGTCAAAATATCTTTTTGTAGGTTATTCTAATTGACAGATTGCTAATCCGTATCACAAAATTACCTATTAGAATCAATGTTACGTTCCAACATCTTGACATCTTGTCGTTGGTGAAAACATAAGGCTGTTTGAGAAAGGCGTAGTGGAAAACCAATCGAAGGTGTGGAAGAAATGAAGCAGCGAGAATATGCCAACGTTGTAAATTTCGGTGTCACAAGAGTATGTTGTTGATTGTGTTGGGAGCATTTCTTATGCTCGTTGTGTTGTATATATTCTTGAGGATTCCTTTATATTTTTGCCATTTGAAAAGATAAATTCAGAGACAGATCCGTGCTAGTGAGGTAACCATTGTTGTATATATCTGCTTCGACATTAGTACATGGTCTTGTTGAGTGGGGTGTTACTGTTCACTGTCACAGATCGATCATCCACTGGGGATAGAGAAACTCTATCTGTTATATACATTAAAAGTCCAACCAACTATTTTAGCTGGTTCACCTCTTTGACATGCTGTTTTCAGGCCCATTTCCCAGCTTTTGTATGCATTTCAGAAAGCACAAATAATACTAAAATTGTCCGTGGATATCAATTTTTCATTCATTTTTCTATTTTCCTTCTCCAAGAATTAATAGTTGCAGTTTTTTCATTACTTAAGAACAACTTGCTTGCGCTAAACCCCTACTGACCACTACTATTTTCTGAATCTTTTTAAAACTTTCTAACCTCTAATTTCTCTTCAAATAAGAAAATTTAAATAAATAAATAATTTTTAAGAGAAATTATATTAGTTTAGTTGTAAGTGGATGAAAAAGATATAATTTCTCTTCAAATAAGAAAATTTAAATAAATAAATAATTTATAAGAGGAATTATATTGGTTTAGTTGTAAGTGGATGAAAAAGATGAGAAAGATTGAATAAAGTGATGATAAAGTAGAAAAAAGTAATAAAATATTTGAGTGGAAATAAAACTTTTTATTTTTAGGGTTAGAAAGTTTCAAATATTAACTTTAAAAAAGGAAATTAGAAAGTTATTAATACAACGGAGGGAGTATTTTATTTCAAATAGACCAAATGATATACTACTTCAAAAGACACTGACGTGAGTAAACGTAGTCTATAATATTATTTTGAAACGGTAATTACAACTACTTTAGCTATATGTCAATCACGCTTTACTTCTAAACGCCGCCTAATATTATAGTGGTAAATAAATTATTTTTTAATTGAAAAACGCTAATGTTCTTAAGTAATCAAAAAGAGACCTCATTTAAGCAATCAAACAATTATAACTTCAATATTTATCGTTTTTCCAAATCTTTTTCAGTGAACCTTCTTCCAAAATACTTGTTATTTCAAATTATAACTAGAACTTACACAATGGCTTTAAGTTGTGAATTCTACCAATAACAACGCAACGCATGGATGATTTCTCTCTATCTATTGAAATGTAACTGCCTCTTAAAAATGTACTAGTTAAATACCAGTTAACCGAAATTTTATGAATTTAACTTAACTGACGTGAATTGAATTGTAGTATATTATAAATAAGTATAGTTGAACTGAAATGAACGGAACTGCACTGAACTGAATGAATTTTCAGTCGAAGAGAACAAAGTCTAAAAGTTAACTATTCCAACGACCCCAATTAAGATGTCGATACAAATGCACATACTTAAGTTGTTGATGACTAACAACTTACTACTCACAAATATTAAATTAATAATTTTAACAACGAAGTGCAGCTCAGTTGGTAAGACGTTTCACGTTCAATTAATAAATTGGGGGTTCGAGTCACCTTTTAGCCGTTTCCAAAAAAAAAAAAAAAAGCTTACCTCATTTTGACAACCAGTCCTTCGTGTCCTTACAAGTTTGGTATTCATCCCAAAGCTTCCAGTTTCTTCACATATAGAGGATCATAGTTATAAATCAACTATTGTTTTAACTCTTCTTCAAGTGTGCTGGATCATCCCGAACATTAGTCGAGGAATGAATGGTTGTAACGTAAAATCAATTCGAAACGTTCACATGATTACTCGTAAATTGAAGGACTGATCGTATATATAAAAAATTTAAAAGGCCCAAACTTTTAATAATAATAGATCGCGAGCACAAGAGATGCTCCCGACGGAACAATTACAAAAGAAATACAACTCCATACCTAAGCACCCAAAAAATTCGAAATAGTTCTCAACCAAATCTCGACAACCTAACAGAGTACAACCAAAACTCAACAGAGATCAAAACCACGTACAAAGCCTCAATAATCCTAAACTGAAACTCAAACAAACATAACTCAATCTTCAGTTGGCACCCCAGATGGACTAGCAAGGACACTCGAACAGTAACAAACTTGGAATATTCCACCGACATGTACGTCGGAAGTGTCTTTTTCACAGAAGTCCGCATTGGTGTGCATATTGGTTTGGAATACGTATCCATCCACCCTCACAATACTAAAGTCGTTTTTTAGATAGAATCTAGATACGCCCAGCATGACAACGGTAATGCCGAAACACTATAGATCCACTCCGGGCTCCTCAAGATATTGAAAACTAGATCACGGTGGTCTAGTTACTTGAGTTAACGTCACGAGACTCCTTAGAGCATACAAAATACTTCTCTCACCGAGACCAAGATTAAAAAATGCAAAACAATCTCAAGAAATTAAAGATTAAATCACTCTAATTTAATCCCTTGAGTCCTCGAAGTATTGAAAACTAGATCACAATGGTCTAGTTACTTGAGTTAAAATTACGGGACTCCTTAAAGTATACAAAGATACTCTTCTCACCGAGACACAAAAAAATAACCTCAAAATATTAAAGATTAAATTTCACTTGTAAATCGAATATATAGATCTCAATACTAGTAACATTGAACCGGACCATAGAATTGCCAAGGAAACCATACAATTAAACTCGAGGCCCCGATCATAACACTCTTTGTCGCTTTTGAATGTTACGGATTACTATTTACTATTTAGAACCTGTCTTATCATATTCATAGCTATAAACAAGGATATTCATTCCAATATTAGATTATTCAAGTGGATTTTATTATAATCATTATGCAAATTGGAGGGAATAGGAGCCACTGATAATTCAATTGCACACATTTTAATTTGTTTGATATCCACAAGAATGAGACCTTTCTGCTTCGCGTTTCATATTTCTTATTTGTTTGAACAAATATAAAATGGTGCTACTTAATTTAGGTACGTATGGGGTAGTATTTTTCTAAACAAAAAAGAAAAGATTTGTGCTTCTAGTAAAATCTTTCCACATCTTGTGGAGATTAAATGTCTTGAAATTGGGAAGAAAAGCTTTTAATGGGGGTGATGGGAATGAAAATGCTACTTCACTTTTTTATGGCCAGGCATATGGACCCTGGAACTTGATAATCATATGAATACACACCAGACTTGGTAATTATACATTTCGAATTATTATTTTATGCTTGTGTTTTCATCATATTCAATAGTCTTGGACATGGGATGTATTTATTGTTTTGATGGGTAGTTGTAGCAGTACTATAGTCTATGCAATTTGACCTTTTTGATGCATTTTGATCGATCTTGATTATTAGTCAGTGGTGAATTAAATCGAGAGAGGCTAAGGCTAGTAGCTCTTGATTTGATTTTACGGTTGGATCTTAACTTCTGTCTTGTTATTTCTTGGGAGGAATGTTTCGCTTATTATAGAGTGAAATTAGGATGTGTATGGGATATGTGACAATTTAAAAGATTGTTCCTTCTCATAAAATACAAATATTGTACTCCATCCATCCATTCGTCCTACTAAAAATAAAATAATATTTTGTTTTAGATGTCCCACCAAAATGAAATAAATTTTTATTTATAAAAATAACTCCACAATACAACTCATTTTCAACCGCACATTATTGAGTCCACATGTACTTTTCTATCTCAAACTCATTTAACCACATACTACATATTTTTCTTAAAAATCGTACATATGAGAAATGTTCCGTTATAAACGGAACGGAGGGAGTAATGATCAATTTTTTTATCAGTAACACATAAAAAATGTATTTTATTTGGAAACCCGCAACTGCTACCCATTTGAATGCGCACTGGGTAAACTCCATAAGCTCACGTAATAGCCTGCATACTACGGAAGTCAAGTTAAACAACAACATGACATGCTTGACTCAGAAGAGGGAAAATATTTTAACTCATAGGAGGAAAAATATTTTCAAATATCACATAGTGAGACACGTCAATTTTTTTAATTTTTCTTGAAACGACTAAAGGTTGACTCGAACCTCCGACTTATTGGTTGGAGGTGAAGCACCTTACCAACTGAGTTGCTCTTTGTTGTCAAGAAGCGTTCATTTTATATATTGCACAATTGTTATGTATTTTTTGTATACTTTACCATCGTTACATGTCCAGATGATATACTCGAGTCTTTTTTTACTCGGATTTGGTGATTTGTTATACGCACCGACAGTATCTCACATGTCGGAAGTATCTCACTTGCTCAATACGTGTCAGCTCGTGATTCATCTCGATTTTTTTTAAAAGAAAAAAAAAGAAGAAATCTAAAAAATACATAGCCATTATGTCGAGCACGTGAGATACTTGAAGTGCGTGTAATAAATCACCAACCAGGAGTAAAAAAATGATTGCAGTATATTTTTTAAACAAGTATTCATTATAAAGTATACAACGAACACATCGTTAATGTGTAATATATAAATTGAATGTGTCTCACTTTATAATATATTTTATAAAATATTTCAACTCAGAAGATATAAATGATAGAAATTTACTCTCCATGGAGTTTGAACTTGTGACCAAATGAATATTCACTATTTTAACCAACTGAACTCTTGCAGGTTAGTTATGTAAAAATCTTTGTGTGTAACTCACAATTTAGTTATATATACATTGTTTTTTCTTGTGCCTTTTCCCCTCAATTAAGGCTACTGTGATTTAATACTCAAAAAAAGTTAGAGACGGATTGATATAAAATTTAAGTGATCTTTTTAATTGAAATTGATTTTTATTTACAAAATGTTTAATTTAAATAAGAAAGATTGTCGTTCTAGCAATATAATAATCAGGGTTTTAAACTCAATGTCATTTTGAATGTTTAATAGTGAAACATAAGGACTATTATATAGTTTTTTTTTTTTTGGAATTAGTAAAGAAAATTATTAAGAGTTTATAATAGCATAAGGGATTATCATATCGTTAATATAATAACCTTCAGATGCATATCTCCCTAACCATAAAAAATTAGCATATAAGACAGTACAATCCAACACCAATTTGCACTACGGAGTTAATGGACTTGGGGCGGGGGCCTTCACTCAGCTAGCATGGTGTAAGAAGGATCCATTCTTCTGTAATGAACCTTACAAAATTTTAATGAAATGCACGTACAATAGGATATTGTACTATTAGCAATTTACCATCCTTCCATGTTGTAAATGCATTACATACGTCGTACCTTATCACAGTGTCTGTGTGTTTGCTTAAACTACATAAAACCCCCCTCCAACTATTTTGAGCATGCATGATTCACCTCAATTATTAAAATTGTACGATCAAATTAAACAGTAAGAAATATTGTACGATTCTCCATTAATTATTTTGTTGTACTCCAATCCATGAAACATTAACATACGATTAATATGATTCACGCGAAAAATGAATTGATTGTTTGGGATAAAATTATAGTTGAATTATCTCTGCATTTTACATAAATCCCCATAAAGATTACTAAAATAAAAGTAGTCACTGGAAACAATTAAAATATGATCATTTAAAATTTAAAATGGCATCCCTCTTAATTATAATGCATTTGTTTACATCAATGCACCATAATTTATACCCATTTACTTTTAACTCCTTTTGAATATCCATTAATTTGTCTATGTATCTCTCAACAATTTCATTTTGTTAAGGTATTACTTTTTTTTCTTAAATCTAATTATTCATTTATCTCTGCATAGCTCATTGAATTCTCCTTGCACGTACTCTACTTCAATGATTCAAGCTCTAAAATTGTCAAGATCTTCATCTTTTGACACCTTCCTAGTGTACTCATCTCTGTCTTCAAGTATCTTCCACCATTCCTTCTTTGAGTAATTAAGTTCTTGTAGAAACCATAAGAGCATTCATTTTGATATTCCAATGACCAAAACCATTTTTCCTAGTGAGTTTTTAAAGATCGAAGTACCGTAGACAATACTTGCAACGTGATGACAATTGTTCGATGTGAATTTGTCTTCCAACCTCCCAACTCACCCGCCACTTGTCGTGCTATCAAGCAAATCAAATCGAATCACACAAATATCTTTATGTAGACAAACAACTAGATCATCTCTCAACTTATCAAACACACCAACAAACTGCTCTTAAATCAATACGTGATAATCGATACAACGTACTCCAGCCTGAATTCAATAAGCCTACATGCACAGAGAACTACATGCAATCGATCTTATCACTCATGAACAAGTTATAGAACTATAGAACGAAGAATCAACACCAATTTCACATATCTTCAACAATTCAGTGCAAACCCTAATTTCTCTTTCTTCAAGGAATACAAAGAATTAGTAAGTAGAAAATGAGGGTAAAGACTTCTCCCTTGCTAATGAATGGAAAACCAACTTCAATTTATATAGAAATCCCAGAAGAAGCTTCAATTTGATCTAAGCCTTTCAATTTCCAGATTCAGTCTTTGACCATTCGTTCAATTTCAACTAGGTTGAGTTATTACATTCATGGGTGTCTGGAATGGCGAGCATAGCTTGCCGCGAATAGTAGTAAACTGGCAAATCAAACTCCATCCGCTTGATAAAACTATTGTAAGAGGCTTCAAACTAGGGGTAACAATTAGCTAATTAAAATTAATATTTATCTCATCCCAATACAATTTCATATTATATTCCATTTATATATCTTTCCTTTAGAATATCACTATTACTTAGTGTATTTATAATGTATTTGTATACTTATTGTTAGGGTTGACTCATATTTTTAATGAAAAATGTAAAATAAATAATTTAACATGAAAACGTTGTAAATCTTATACAATTTTAAAAAAGAAGTTGTTAAATAGAAAATCGAAAATAGAAGATATACGATTTTTTTTTGAAACGGTTAAAGCGTGACTCGAACCCCGATCTATTAGTTGGAGTTGAAACGTATTACCAACTGAGTTGCTTTTCGTTGTCAGAATATATATGAAATTATACTGGAAAAAAATATTATAAATCTATTTAGTGAAATGGGGATTATAATTTAGTGAAATGAGGTCCTTAATACTATAATATATACTACGTATACTTATCATCTTGAATCATATGTGCATGTCATGGTTTGAAGATAAACTGTTGTATTTTGAATTTGATCAAAATTATGTGGAAACATGACATCCCTATCAAGCTCCTCAGTGGCCAGCAAAGTTGACTAAAAGACTAATCGATGATCACATTAATTCACAAGGAATTGAACCACCACCTCTGTTGCCAACCAATTCCATCATCTACTAGCTAGCTCACCTCACCCACTTCATGACCTAGCCATCACCATTTACCTACAAACATTAAATTCCCCTGTTCCCAGTCCCTTCTCCACAACAGGGTTCAAATAACGGTCCGACCAACAATATTATCGGTCATTATACATCTTTGTATATGCCAACCTGATTATCAGTGTTAATACATATTTAGTTGATATGATGTTATTATTTTTTTAAAATGATTCATCTACCCTTTAAAAGGGCTTTAATAAGTCCATTTTAATATGGTATCAGAATTCATGTATTGTTTAACTGATGTTGAATTTTGAACTGCTCCGATCCTTCTATACATGTTTTGGACTTGCCCTCTTCGTTGTCACGTGTTGAGCTCGGATCTACCAGATCACAGGTGAGGGGGACTGTTAAATATTCTGCATTGTTTGAGAGTATTTTTGGACACTTTTTATAAGATTTTGACAACTCTCTCCCTTGCAAGGACTTTTAAGAGGTAGATTATTTAATTTTAACAATTTTAAAGAAAATATTGATTACATGATATGATATTGTCTCTCCTTGGGACAATCAACCTCTTTTGTACCTTTTAACTTTTCTATACATTTTTATCTAAAGAAGTTTAAAACGTTCCAACAAAAAATTTACCTATTGCTTTTTCAAAAAAATAAAATAAATTTACATATTGTGATTTCTTTGTTAATTAAATATCTACATGGCATAAGCAAACCCATTAATATTAAAATATAAACAATTGTATATTATACCGACTCAATTTTAGTCAAAACATCTCAACGATATTATACAGCTGTGGACTTGGGACATCATGTATTTTCTTTTCGAATCATTCAAATTGCATCATATCATACGCATACGCTTTTGACTAACTCGTTCGCTTAAGTCCACTTACTAAATTGTTGTTAATTGAAGTTTAAAAAGATACAATATAGATTAGCGTATCGAAATTATTATATGAATTCTATATTCACATAAAGTAGATTTAATCATGACTAAAATATGACGGCTATCACGGTGTATAATTTGTGTAAACCAACATGTGCTCGACTGTGAAAATGATTGATTATTTCAGAATAGAGAAAGTTACGACGAACAAGCAATAATATCCCTACCTAAGTAAAAATGACAAAATGTACAGTATTCAATTCTAAACGTGTTTGACAAAATTTATCATTCAATTTCGTAAATCTTGGTCCATTATTATTTAAAGAAGTTTTAAAATTTATAGCAATCGATAAACCAAAATGTTTACCATAATAACATAAACAAATAATCTTAGTGCATGAATCGATTAGTCAGGCTGGACCAATTAATGTCTCTAAATATAGCACACATTGTTGGTATTAGTTATCTTTCCTTCTCTATATATAACAAGTAGTCATTCATACTTGCTTGTATACTTAAAGGCTCTCATTATTAGCCTTGAACAAATAGCTCAACTGGGAAAAAGTAACCTGTACTTGAATTTCCTCACCAATACAAATCTTTCTCTTTTTCCCTTTCTTCATTCTATCACCATTAATCTTTCAATCTTGGCCATGACTGCACCATTGTATGCTTGGCCATGGGAGTTCATGGGCAGTAACAAGGTACTAACATCTTTTTGCTTTTTTTTTAAACGACTGATGTCACTCGATCTCCGACCTATTAGTGGGAGGGAATCGTCCTACCGACTGAGCTGCGCTACAATTTCTAGTCTATTGTATACAATTTTCCAGATAATTTTTGTGGGATCTTAGTGATTTCTTCTGTTTTGTGACAGTTTGTACTATATGGGATTTTCCTTGCAAAGGCAATGTACACAAAATATTACCAAGAAGTAGCCATGAAAGACTCTTGGTCACTTCATATCTTCTTGATATGCCTCCTCAGGGTTTGTATGCACCAAGGATGGACATCTTATGCAAATATGCTCTTCTTCACTCGAAATCGCCTTATCATCAAGAAAGGGGTTGATTTCAAGCAGATTGACAAGGAATGGCATTGGTATGATCCGGTCTCTCACAAAATTTGTAAATCTCATGTTTTTATATATAAGTTTGTTAAAAATTTATCCTCACCGATAAATTTTTTTCGATTTTTATATTTACATAAAAAAAAAAAGTAATTTAGATCTACGCACAGCGAGATCCTGGCGTCGCCCCTGCTCGCAGACATCATTTTTCAAGAACTTTTGCTCACTATATGATTTCTGTGAAACAGGGATAACGTTCTGATACTTCAAGCAATAGTGGCTGGTTTGGTCATGTACATTTTTCCAGTATTCGACTCACTACCTCTATGGAACAAAACCGGGTTCACTGCAGCATTAGTACTTCATGTAGCAGTTTCAGAGCCACTTTTCTATAGCATACATAAAGCTTTCCATGGAGATTATCTTTTCAAGAATTACCATTCACTTCATCACTCATCACCTGTGCCTCAAGGCTATACAGGTAATTAATCAATTAAGGCACTTACCATATACAGATCAGATCACCCTTTGTAGTTACTTATCTAGATGTCAAATGGATTTGAACATGTGCCTCAAAATTGGGACTTCTAGTGACCTTGTTTGTGTATTTGGTACAATTGCAGCTGCACATGCTACATTCTTGGAACAGATTTTACTAACTGTGGTGATGGGAGTACCGATAATCGGAGCTTTCGCCACTGGATACGGTTCGTTAAGCTTGATCTATGGATACGTTTTGATGTTCGATTGCTTGAGGTGTTTAGGCCATTCCAATGTGGAGATGATTCCCCATCAGATTTTTGACAAGATCTCTTTTCTAAGATATATCATCTATACCCCTACGTAAGTTCATTACTGCTTTTAACTATTGTTATTGCAAACGGTAGATATATTAAACTCATGTTTGTAGTTAATTCTGGTGTTAGTTAAGTCCCCTTTATGATGTGGTATAGACTTCAAGATATTTTGGAAAAGTGCTCGGTTGAGATTGCCTTTTACTGTTATCTTGGAGTGCCCATGGTAGTAGCAAGAAAAAGTGATTTCTTGGGTCCCATTGACCCACTTATTCTACAACTGGGTCCCACTGTGGGACCCACATTATACAATTGGGTGTGAGTTTTACGTCATGAATGATTATGGGGCTGATTTGCATACGATTTTAATGCTACTCAAATTAAATTTTGCTAGTTTTGTATTTGGAATCCAATCCAAATTGAAATAATCAAAATGTCCTTACTATTACCTAATTTTTCTCCAGCCTCATTCTATTTTCCTTATTTTCAAATAAATTATTCTAATATTAAAATTCATAAATATGACTAATCATTTCATTACAACAAACTTAAAAATTAATTATTAACCAATCAAACTATAACATCTTACTTACACCAATCTTTATTCTCCTACCCAACTTATACAATAAACCTACAATATTCTATGCAATTACAATTTTATAGCAAACACTAATTTTAACAATCAAACTACAATTTGATCACTATTCATATGGATCTAACTTCGATTCTATTTCAAGCCGTTACTACTTAATTACAAATTTAAGTGGTACCGAAAAGTCATCTTAGGTGGAGTTACATTAGTTTTTAATGACGTATAGAGAAGATGTAACTAGTATTGTTCTGGATCACACGTCGGTCAACTAGTAGTGTGAGACTCAATTCAAGAAGGGTAGAAATAAATACATTTCCTTTCCTTTTCACATAAGACAACTTGATTATGATTTATGAAATATAACACCTTTGGTTACAGTGTCATTGTTACTTGATTAACAAGGTAATTAAGAGTACAGATCAAATAGACATGAAACGTACTAAAGAAGAATTAACAGATGACCTATTTTGTTGAATTTTTTTTCATACTGATTGATTTTGAAATTGACTCATCATTTCTTTGCATACCAATTCATTACAGATACCACAGTTTGCACCATTCTGAGATGGACTCAAACTATTGCCTATTCATGCCTCTTTTTGATGCATTGGGCAACACGTTGAACAAAAAGTCATGGGAACAGCACAAGAAAAACAGTTTAGATTCAGGTCAGATAACTGCTAAAAGTTCTTGTAGACTTGATCGAATTCGACAAAAAAAAATGAATTAATCAATTTATGAAGACTATAATCACAGTTGAACTCACAACAATATTTCATAATGCAGCCAAAAATGGGAGAGTGCCAGATTTCGTGTTCTTAGCACACGTGGTGGACTTTTCTTCGGCTATGCACGCACCATTTGTGAACCGGTCAGCCTCATCTATGCCGTTCTACACAAGGCTGTACATGATACCGTTTCTGCCAATATCTTTCACAGCAATGCTAATTATGTGGGCTAAGTCCAAGGCCTTCTTGAACTCAGTCTACAACCTTAGGGACCGGTTGCACCAAACATGGGTTGTTCCACGTTTTGGTTTCCAGGTTCGCACACTCTTTCAATCTGGTTTTCCAATTTGTAGCCAGTATGAATGTGAAGACTGATGCTTTGCAAATTGTTGTAGTATTTCTTGCCATTCGCTAAAGATGGTATCAACAATCAGATTGAAGAGGCGATTCTCAGAGCTAACAAGTTGGGTGTCAAAGTCATTAGCCTTGCTGCTTTAAACAAGGTTGATACTTGATCAAGTCAATCTATGAATTGCAAATCAATTGGTATTTGTTAAATGTAATATTCATCTGTATTGTTTGTGTTCAGAATGAGGCCTTAAATGGAGGTGGAACTCTATTCGTGAACAAGCACCCGAATCTTAAGGTTCGAGTTGTGCATGGTAACACCTTAACAGCAGCTGTGATACTTCATGAGATTCCTAAGGAAGAAACCGAAGTATTTCTAACCGGAGCCACTTCCAAACTTGGGAGAGCAATAGCACTTTATCTCTGCAGAAAAGGCGTTCGCGTTCTGGTAAATAGACTAGAACATACTCCTTTTAACTAGCTGTAATGGTTAACAGAGTTCACTTCAATTCTAAGACATTGTAAAATCTTGCAGATGTTAACTTCGTCAACTGAGAGATTTAGGAAAATTCAGAAAGAAACTCCTGAAGAATTTCAAAAGTATCTAGTCCAAGTGACCAAGTACCAAGCTGCACAACACTGCAAGGTATGGACTAATGTGAACAACACATACGTTCTTTTATAAATTTAAGTGTAGGAGAATCCTTGATCGAATTTCGTTTTTTTTTTTTTATTGCAGTGTTGGATAGTTGGTAAATGGATCACACCATCAGAGCAGAATTTCGCCCCACCTGGAGCTCATTTCCATCAATTTGTTGTTCCCCCAGTTCTGCAATTTAGAAGGGACTGTACATATGGCGATCTTGCAGCAATGAGGCTACCCGAAGATGTTAAAGAGCTTGGAGTTTGTGAAGTAAGCCATCCCACATGTTTCTCAGTATCAATCCCCAAAACAAAATGCTAGCATTCTCCGAACTGTTTCTAACTGTCACTTTCTTGTTGGTGTTGCATTGCAGTACACGATGGACAGAGGCGTAGTGCACGCTTGCCATGCCGGAGGAGTGGTTCACTCGTTAGAAGGATGGACTCACCATGAAGTCGGGGCTATAGACGTGGAGCGCATCGACATAGTATGGAAAGCTGCATTGAAACATGGTCTGAAGCCAGTCTCAAGTAACTGAAAAGAAAGAAGTTGATGAATTTTTTAGGGTGTAGAACATATATATAATTTTCCTATAAAGAAAAACAAAAAAGAGTCTCGTATACATTGGGTCTAACAGTTTAGCAAGAACAGTTAGACTGGATTGGAGTCGGATACTGTTGGGTACCTGGAAGTTTGTTGAATAGTCATATCATCATATGTGAGCAGCTAGACTCTTAATTTCATTTGTGTATATCAATCAATGGATTTGTTACATGTCATCTACAAGTGTTCCTTACAGAAGTTCTCATTTAGACCCAATCACCTAACACAACTCATATCTAGTCTATCGAGCAGCAGTTTATAAATCCACCAACTGTTTCATTGGCATTTCAATTCCCAAATTACCTGTGAATGAGTACTGAAAGCTAATCTTTAACACAAAATCTTCAACATCACCACATTGATGAATGGTTTTTTTTCTAAAGCGGCTAAAGGGTGACTCGAACCCCATCCCCGACCTATTGGAGCTGCCCTTCGTTGTCCACATTGATGAATGGTAAGGATAGCACATTCAACTTAGTCGCCTGAAACTTTCACTTAGAAGATAAATTAGTGTAACAAACGGAATTAAGGACTAGGTTCGGGATTGGTAGGTGTATTACTCTGTTTTTATACAGTTAACACATAACTAACTATTCTAACAGTTATGCACATGTAGTGTAGCACAATGTACAACTCATTTCTTCGTCTTATCGATCATGATTCGTTGCTGGAGAAACTTGATTGTCATATATCATTACAATTATACATTCTTACGACAAATCGTGAGATTAATATCACATATCTAACCATAAATACATAAATACAACCGGATAATTAATTTGAGATTGAAATAATAGCGTACTATGCTAGCTAGAGTTCATGAGGCCCAATTATGGCCCATGAACTTGTTAAAAGTCCTGCGCTTTGTGGGTCTTAGTCAGATATCAATTGTGACCGATGCAGATTTATTTAAAGGGAGAATTGCAGACCATAAACCTTTTCGAATCAATAATTTAAAAAAACGACCATTGTACCATATATACTTTATGATAAAATAAATAACTGTATATTGTCACATTAAATGTAAAGTTTTAGATGTGAAAACTGTATCATTTGGACTATGTGATAAAACGTTTGTACTCTAATTAACGGACCCTGGGGCGAATTTAACCCATTTAAATTTATTTGGACCCAACCCAATAAGCTCACGAATCAATCCAAATATCCGTAACCATTAGAGAGGCCTAGGCCCAACAATGTTTGCAGAAACCTTCTGTGTGTCTCATTACAAAGCAGCACACGTTATACAGTGATAGGCACCTAAACCCGACACGTGTCCGTAACCGCTTTCCGCGCGAAGCAAACGGACCGACTTCTCTAGTACTGATCAATCATCATCATTTCTTCCCAAAAAATCACTCTAGTTTTGTCCTAAATCATTATCCTTTTGCATTCGATCTCCAAAGCTAAATTGTCTGAAACACTGTCCAATTTCCATCTCAGATTTTACCACCATGGCGAAGAAATTTGCTTCTGTTGCACTTCACAAGAAAAGGCCAATTAAAACCAGAAACATGAAACCTACCCTGTTCAAGAAAATGTCCAAGTATATGAAAAAGAATGTTTACATGTTCTCACTTTTGACCTCTCCCAGATTAACTAGACAACTACCCTCTGCTTCTTCAGGTATGTATTGTTAATTGCTAATTAAAAGGTCGTGGTTCGAGTCACCTTTACCGTTTCAAAAAAAGTATTGTTAATTGCTACCTTTTAATAGTCAATTGGATTTTTATGTGTTATCTTTTTGAAGAGCATGGTTATGGTATGGACTTATGGGCAGGTGAAGGGCCAACACCGCCAACTATAAGGAAAACGAAGGGGAACAGTTGGCTACGGGAAGTGGAAGAGTATTTGAAATGTGATTTTCATATGTACGCACCATTATGTCACGATTCTGCTAGCATTGATCTGCCTAAAGGTACATTTAAATCAACTTCACTGTGTTAATATTTGAGAAACAGTTCGGTTTTGATGCGATTCTATTGGTTTATTTGGATGATTGTTATTTTACTTTTTCTTGATTTGCTTCTGGAACATTTTGTGACTTGTAGCATAAGATATTATGTACTCACATTTAGGGGCCGAATTGGGATTGTTACGCATCTTGTCAAATGGAAAATTTGAACAAGTATTCATGCGAGTTCGTAGTAGTTTGTACTGTTTCCCATCTTGTCAAACGAGTTTCATTATGATAAACATTTGCAAACGGTACTGTAACGGTTAGACATGTCAAAATTGGGGGAGTAAGCAACACTTGGTGGATGGTCCTATTATATTTTTCAAGTTCCAACAGTCTCCAGTCAATAGCTAATGTTTAAGCTGCCACAATCTGTAATCTGTGGTTGGTTTTTTTTTTAAAAGCAAATTTGTATGTTTTATTGAAAGTGATAAAAGAGATTCACGGGTTTATAAGGTCCGGTGTACATTTCGGAATCTGTAAAAGAACCAAAAGGAACTAGTACTACTATAAAGTGGACTAGACAAAAGATCTGTAATCTGTGATTGGTTATGACTTATGCGTACTGTGACTTTGTATTACCTCTGAATTTTGTGTTTAGATCAAGCACCCAATATAAAGTTTGCCGAAGCTGGCAAACTTGAGTTTATACTGGTCGGAAGTATGGAGACGTGTTTTATGGACAATGAACATGGAACTATAATTCGATTGTTGAAATGCATGCATGTCTTCGTGATCTGGCATTGTTATTTCTTGGATCACTTGTTATCCCTTTATGTTTCCACGAGAGTTGAGAGACGGTTTAATTAATTAGTCCAAAATCCAAATAGGCAAATACTACCTCTTCATCAATATTTGTTCTTAACAACTGGCAGACAACAGTGAACATGGTGATCCGATGGAGCACAGAACTGTCAAGATTCAGACAACTGGACCAGGTGATATTACTCCATCCCCGACCAAAACAATTACTGTTAAACACGTCCTTTTCGAGAAAGAAACACTGAAGCGCATAGTTCTGCCACATAGTGGCTCCTCATATTCCTCAGGTGAAGTACATTCTTTGCGTTTGGCGCTTTCAAACTTCTTTTATTGTCTTAAGGCACACAATTTATTGTACATGTTGCTGCAGGAGAAGACGTGCTGCAGAAAGAGCCAGATAAAGTTGTGCAGAATGAACTAACCACAGGGATGTAACCATTGTAATGTCGCTTTGGGCACTGGAATCAATGTTGTGCCATAAGCTAACACGGAATTAGACTGTTCTGGACTATAGGCAATGAACTTGGTAACTTTTTGGTTTATGCCTTCTCAAGCTTGGTTCTTAATCTGAGTCTATTAATTAGCAAGTTGAATCTGTCTGATGATGTCTTCAATTATTACTCTCATCTTGTTGTGTAACTGCCCGAATTGAACAACCCCAACGCAACCAAGTGATCAAACAATGAGAATTCATGAATACACTTAAAGTGATCGAACAAGATAACTAATTGCCACTGCCTACTAGGTTCAGTCAACAAATATTTCTCTTCAAATCAAAGAGGGACAAAGAGTTCCTGTAGATAGTTTCATTCTTTATGTTCGGCTTTTAGCTTCCGAACTAAGAAAGCATTGTAGAGTCTTTCTAGTCATGTTTATTATTCATAATCTACTAAAACAGAGTCCAATTTGACCCATCAGTTAGTTTTTTAGTTTCCATGTGATAAAATACTTGTTACGTGAACGCACAATTTTTTAAACAACCTAGCTGAAAAATTAACTTGTTTGACAAGCTTGTAACTTTTTAAACAAACTAGCTGAAAAGTTAACTTGTTTGACAAGCTAATCAAGTTAGTTAGTTTTTCAGCCCCAAGCTACCTTTTTCAATCACACAGCCAACATACCCAAACCTTCAAGCATAATTCACTAACACCTTTTCATGTGACTTCCCACCCCTATCCGATGTTTAGGACCAATTTCGAACACATCTCTCAATTGACGAACATTTGCGATTGCATAATCAGACCTTTGTTCTTTCCGCACATCCATACTCTGAACTTAACTTTTTCAACCACCTCTGCAATTGATACAATATCTTCTCCAATCATATCCTGTTTGTTGTCTTCCATATAAACCAAATAACACAATGCCATAATCCTGCCCTTTTTCTTTTTTCTTTTTCTTTTAAAATAAAGGGCTGAAGCTCTCGGTTTTATTAACCATCCTGCCATTGATTTCGAGTTAACCAGTTTGGAGAACGCCATCAAATTGTCTTTCACATCTGATGCATCAGGTAATTGAAACTCCATCCAGCTCGCAATCTTCATCCAAAGATGACACTTATATAATAGATAATACTACAAACAAAGATCACAAGGAAAAGTATATTTAAATTCGCGAAGGATGATCCCGCGCACAGTATAGAAATTCGCGAAGGATGACTCACGCACAATATACAATAATTCATGTGTAGTTTCGGTTATATCTACAAGCTTCATAAAGTAAGGCCACCATAATTTCTTGAATGTCCTCTAACTGTCAAAACTGAAGGATCATTTGTCCCAGCCTGTTTCAGTGATGGGTCATTTGATCCATAACCTCAGCTCCAAATGGACTCGGCAAATTCATCTCATCATACTTATCCTATTTAACCGAATCAGTTGTGTTGAAAGAACCATGTTATGGTCACTTAGCATGAATAATAACATATGTAGGTAAACCGAACTAAAATACAATAATGACATTAGCATACAACTAAAGAAATTTATGAAATTGTTTCGTTTATTGTGGCTTAGAAACAATACAAATGAGATCAAGTTTTGATTAAGTAATTCTTGCACTTTTATATTAGTATAGAAACTCGAACAGAATTGAAACCTAGTTCAAAAGGTGACATCTCAAGTATTTTCTCCTTTTCCAACTCCATGATGGAAAGATACTGTGCTAATTCACTATTGCTTGCAAAGATTTCTTTTTAGAAGAAAATGCAATATATTAAAGGACTAAATCGCAAAACCGACTCATGTAGAACCATAAAGTCGAATGGAAATGCATCAGCTGAAAGGCACAAACTAAACTTAAAGAACTGCTCAATAAGAAATCCGAATACCATTCTCACCAACACGAAACTCAAACAACACTACAAAAACACTGAACATTTCTTCATAGTACTTTCCACGAAAATCTTTCTTTAACATAGTAATTGTTGAGACATATCTATAGAAATACAAGTGATTATAATGATACTAATAATCAGAACACTCACCGCAGTGAGAATTGAAGGTATTCTTAACTCCTCTCCAGTCATAGGTCTTCCCTTGTTCAGAATTCTGTAAAACATATTTAGATAGAAGTTGAATATATCTAACCAAAATAAGGATTTGAGTGATCAGAACGGGGTAGAATACTCACTTTACTTTCAGAATGGAAGGAAATATTTGAACTGTGCAAGAAAATATAACAAACTGATCATATATCAACTACATTTTGAGAAATTGTAATGGGATTTACCTAAACATGTCCTGGAGTGCAACATATGCTTGAACCAGTAGTTGAGATAGAATCTTGAGGGTAGAGTGGCCGTACAACAAGCATGTTTATCTTGTCTATCTTAATCTATAATAAAGAGTAGACAATCCGACCTTAGGATCTAACATGGAGCATCTCTCTCTACTGATGACCTACTTCTTCAGTAAATGGGTGCCAGTACTACATTGCCACATACACATTAGAGGAACATTCGTAGCTTCAAGGGATAACTTAACTCTGGTTGCCTGAATAAAATCAAAGAAACTATATGGACCAATAGAGGATTAAAATCCAGAAACAATAGAACAAACATCTCTGAGAGTATGAATTATATATATGTGGAAAAATGAAGGGTCATTCACGAATCACTATCTTATACCTGCTCATCAGTACATAACGGTGAATCACCTCCAATGTTAGCATAGGCCTGTCTACTTTTGGGTATCTCGCAACACCGAAATCAATAATGCCAAAGGATGTTGAAGGAATTCAAACAGAAATTCCGAAGCAAAAATGATGAGAACTCAAACATGAGATAACATGAGATCCACGAATAAAAAATCAGAAAACTATCGATTGTGAAACTTGGTTTAGGAATTTAAACAAACACCTGTTGGTTATATACCTCAAAATGATGAGGTAAAAGATTACTATCTATTAGATTATGTAATTGTATTAGTTTCCTAGGCAAATCCATTATCTATTAGATTATGTAATTGTATTAGTTTCCTAGGCAAATCCATGATCATTATATACATGCAAGTCCAACAGAGTATCGTAATATCCCTTCTCTATCTCCTCCTTTTTATCTATGACACTATGTTGTATGTATTTGTAATTGATTGAGAGTGTTGTATATATTATAACATAATAAATATATATATATATATA